>CAUYQV010048074.1:0-17131 GCA_963574575.1 Galagoides demidoff
CTCCTGCCTCCGCCTCCCAAGTAGCTGGGACCACAGGCGCCCGCCACAACGCCTGGCCATTTTTTTGGTTGCAGCCATCATTGTTGTTTGGCGGGCCCGGGCTGGGGATTCGAACCGCCACCTTAGGTGTACGTGGCTGGCACCTTAGCTGATTGAGCCACAGGTGCCAAGCCCAGAATATTTTTTAGAAAGCAAAGCATCATTTAAATGAAAAGGGTTTCAGTCTTCCAAAACATAATGAACGGGAAAAGTGACCCAATTTTTTTTTGTTATATAAATATTATGTTAAAATCCTACCGCAAAGGAAAAAGAAAAGAAAAGCATGCTGTATTAATTGAATATTAAATAGTTTAATATTGCTAAAGAATTAAGTATGAAGGGGTAAGAAAAAAATTCTGAGGGAAAAAAATAGAAATAAGATCTGGATAACTAACGTGAAAGGCCCAAGATTTAAGTTGAGGTCAAATGCAGCTCAGATATGATTGAAACCTGACAGGCTGCTGCAGGAAGGAATTCTGTACCCAGGCCGCACATAATCGCAGTTACTGTAGCTGAGATAGGTGGACACACATAAAAGCAAACACTTCCTTCCTCTGGGGTGAACAGGATTTCCCCCTGCATACACTGCATGGTCAGATGTTCATACATTTATTTTGACAAGATTTATTCTAGCCATTCATTCACTATTTAAAAAGATTATACACTTTGTTTTCTGATTTTCTGATTTTTTTTTTTCTTACTTGAGACAGAGACTCACTTTGTCACCCTCGGTACAGTGCAGTGGCGTCACAGCTCACAGCAACCTCAAACTCTTGGGCTCAAGCGATTCTCTTGCCTCAGCCTCCCTGGTAGCTAGAACTGCAGGTGCCCACCACAATGCCCAGCTGTTTTATTTGTTTGTTTGTTTAGCAGGCCCCTGGCTGGGTTCAAACCTACCAGCCCCAGAGCATGTGGCCAGTGCCCTAACCATTGAGGTATAGGCACCCCCCAATTTTCTGATATTTTAAATGATTTTTAGTTTTGTACTAGTTTGCTGGACTGTCATAACAAACTACCATAGACTAGGTTGCATAAACAGGAGAAATTTATCTTCTCACAGTTCTGGAGGCTGAAGTTCAAGGTCAGTGATCTAGCCCTGCGGGTTTCTGATGAGGCTGTTCTCCGATGAGGCTGTTCTCCTTGGCCTCTCCTTGGAGATAGCTGCCTTCTCCCTATGTTCTCCCACGGTCTTTCCTCTGTACACGTTCTCCTGGCTGTCTCCTCCTCTTCTCACACGACACCAGCCCTGTCAAATGAGAGTCCTACTCTTAGGATTCTTTTAACCTAAATTACCTCCTTGAAAGCCCTGTCTCCAAGTATGGTCACGTTGGGAATTAGTGCTTCAGTGTATAAATTTTGAAGGACCGTAGTAGCTTTCAAGCATGAAAGGCTGTCCATCAAAAAATTACAATTGGACATACACATCACGAAGTAGGAAAGAGTGGTAAGGAGACAGAATTTAAATAGTAAAGCATATAATTTTGAGTTTTAGCCCAAACTCATCCAGCCATCACAGAAGGTGGTACTCTCATTGTACAGAGAGAGGATATTTCAGTGTTCACCTGAGTTTCTGGGCTTGCATTTTGTCCCTATCCGCCTTTGCTTCTGTCTTTAATCATTGCATACTTAAAATATTTCTTATAAATGTGCATAAATCCTTTATATAATTTCACTAAATACATTTGTCATGTTAAAGTTATAGAACATAAGACTAAATTAAATACAGCGGTTAAAAATTACCAAGTATAGTATAGTTTTGAAAATATTATGGTAGTTCTTAATTCACAGTTTTGGCTTCATTACAGCCTAAGGATATGAATTTAGATTGTAGAATAAATATTTAATGTTATCTCTCTCATTTTTTTTGATATGATTGAGCCAGTAGTAAAATATGGTGTCTATTTTTACTCTTTAGAACTAAATTTATTTTAAAATAGAGGTTTATATATTTAGGGAGGTATGTTAACTCAGTCATATCAGGAAGAGAGTAAAAATCTCATTCATTTGTGTGAAAAGCCTATTACAGGAACTTAAAACTGTTTTATAACCATTGAATGAATTAAGTTCTGCAATTAAAATTTATATATACTTCTAAACTAAGTCGTGAAAGACCTCCATGTTATAAGCTTACATTCTGGAACTCC
Source organism: Galagoides demidoff (assembly GCA_963574575.1). NCBI lineage: Eukaryota > Metazoa > Chordata > Mammalia > Primates > Galagidae > Galagoides > Galagoides demidoff. Next base: position 2,184 of record CAUYQV010048074.1, read on the forward strand.
TTATGTTGGGAAGTAAAAAATCCATACTTCAGTTAAAATGCTTTTTATTCCATATATTTTATTAACTTCCATTATTTCTATCAATATTACCTCATTCAGTAAGATTTAAATATTTATGCATTTCTACACTACTGAAATGTCTTTATCATTTGGGAAAATATTTATGTCCCATTCTAGGAAGATATCATATTTCCTTTTCAGATATTCTTCTATATTATTAATCTTTTTAATTTATAAAATGAAAAACTATATATTAACCTGTGTGAATAATGGGAAATCTCAGTGTAAACTTACACTGTTCTCCCTGTTTGAATACAAAATTACTTTGGGGCTGTTCATTGGTAGAAACAGCTCTTGCCAATTTGCCTCTAGGAATAATTTCTCTTTTAATGTGATTTATTTGGCACCAAGCAGTCTCAGGAGAGGCACTCTACTGAGATTTTAATCAAAGGTGCAAACTGGAATTTCTAGGCATTCTTTGGACTTCCTAAGTGTGATATGATGCAGTGGCAGTATCATTAAATGTCTATTTTACCTTTTAAAATAAAATTAACCTTTTTTAATTTTCAATTCAAGGGGGCTTATCAACAAAGAAAATATTCCTTCTGGATTCAACAACCTTGATGATTGTATTTTGAACACTGAAGAAGTCGAAAAATTACATGACAGTAATTCTGGCTCTGTCAGAGACAGGAGCAAACCCAAACGTCAGAAATCCAGTACTAAACTTTCTGAGTTCAACGAAAATCAAGATGGTATTGTGGTAAGTGAATACGCCTGTAAAATGTTTACTTGTAGCTAGTTAAGAAGCATCACATCTCTTTATTTTATAAAAAAGTTAAAAGAAATTTCAGTCTTGAGTTTCACAGAATTACAGAATATGAGTTCTGAAAGAGACCTTAGAGCTACTGAATATAGACATTTGTATTTCTCTTTAATAAATATAAAAATTAAGGCTAAGAAATACTGCATTCTGCCATGGGAACAACAGACAGCCCTGACTTTGATTTCCACGTTCTTTAAGTTGGTCTGATTTTTATCTCATTCTCATCAACCTTCGCTTGAGCTGAAAGAAATACTTAGGGAAGACACATCAACTTATCTTTGTGTTCAGAAATCTCTTCATGTTCAGAAATATAGCTTAAAATTTATACTCTGTATTTTTTTTTCCAAATTAATCAGAAACAAAAAGAAATAACTCCTCTATACAGTTGCCTCAGACCTGAAAGCTGGGTCATTAATTCATCACATAGTATGAGCTTTACAAGTGGTTCAGTCAATAACTAAATATTTATTCAGGATAACATCAATATTCACCACCCTTTTTCCTTTGGGGCTTAGTTTGCCTAAAAAGTGAGAACCAAAGTCTTCCTAAAAAAGATAACAACAGCAAACCTGAAGATAAATTTTATAATATAACATGAAGTGGAATCTCTAATGGAAATGGGCAGTGTCCATTCTCCCTGGTGGGTGTACAGAGCCTTTGAAGTACTTTATCTCTGAACAGTTTTTAGCTCCATACTGGGTTTCTCATACATTTAATAAAATTTATGGGTCACATGTTTTCCCATTATCAGTTTTTGCGTGTGCTCAGAGAAGATTCCCAATTTTGCCCTAAGTGAAATATACATAAATGCAAATCCAGGAGAAAACACATATATGTGATGATTCTCTCAAAAAGCCTTGGTGCTTAGTTTCCATGAATGAACTGATCAGCTCAGATGAAAAAAAATAACTGTCCACCTCAGACTTTTGTCTGGTACAGGTCTCAAAGAATTTAAGCTTTAGAATCATTGCACATTAGCTGTTTTTTTAACACTGATGATTTAAAGCTCTTTTTGTTAAAAGTAAATTTTTATATTTTTATTTATCTTTTACTAAATCGTCACTGTGGACATGAATGCATTTATGGGGTAAAATGTGCTGATTTTATGTACAATTTGGAATGCTTACATCAAACTGGTCAACTTTTACATAAGATAAATGATACTAGCTTTATTAGCTCTTTATTTGGTCCATGATCTGCTTATCTGCCAGAAAGAGATATCTGGTGACTAAGCCTGAGATTTGGCTTGAAAAGAATGTACTTTTCAGTTTGAATCCCTTTTTATATTAACTTAACCCATTAATAATTTTTTTTCCACTAGGAAAAGCATCTTAGGTGCTAACAGTTAATAGAAGTGGAAAAATAAGTTTATTCCTTAGAATATGTGTTGACTGATAAAACTATGGGCATAGTCGCTGTTTTAAAAACATTTGGATGGAAGATCCTAATTCCGTTTTGGTCTTTTTTCATGTGAAAGGATTTGCCTCCAACTCAGTTGCCAGGTTCCGCATTCCAGGATTGTGCCTGTCACATGTTAGCATAAGCGAGCTCAGTGGACCATGTCGTTGCTGCAATGAATAATTTAAAACCCTGCCAACACAACTTAGAAGAAAAACTTCCTCATCTGTAAAAGGAGGGTATTCTCAAAGATCTTTTCTAACTCTCACATTCCATGAATTGTAAAATCTAATCTTCACCAGTAACCACAAACCAGAGGCCTAGGAACATAACAATGGCTAGTATTTAGACGATATCCTGAAATTTATCCTCCAAACCTTTTTTTTTTCCTACCCTACTTCAAGTTATTTTTTTTTTTTTACTTCAAGTTCTTTACACTCTGACCAAACATTTGTTTCTGTAGCTTTAAAATATGCATGTGTATAAACACACACACACATAGTTATATGCCTTCTTTGTGGCAGGAAATATTTTAGATCCTGGGGACAAAGGCAAAAATCCTGCCTTTATGGAACTTAGATTCTAGCAGAGAAAACAAATAATAATCAAGATAAATAAGTCAAGCGTAAAGTATATCAGATAGTGATAATTACTAAGAAGAAGAATTCAGCAGAGAATGGACAGGAATTGTGAGGGAGGTGAGGGATATGCTTTTAATTAGTGTTCAGAGAAGACCTCTTGGAGAATGTGACTTCCGAGTGGGAAGACCTAGAGAGAGTAAGGAGCAAGCCCTTCAGATAGAACTACCATGGGGGTGCAGAGGCCCTGGGGCAGGCATCTATCTGAACCGTTCAAGGAACCACAGAGACACCACCATGGTTGGAAGAATGAGCAAAGTACAGAGGTTCTGGGGGAGGGAAGGCAGATTATGTAGGAGAGTCCTCATAGATCCCCCACAGGGCCTCTTCCTTTATTCTGGGTGAGATGAGAAGCCAGTGGAGGGTTCTCAGTAGAACAGTGATATGACTGACTTAAATGTGGGGTGCCTGCTGGGCTGAGGGCAGAACAGGAACACCAGCTAGATTACATTGCAGTAATGTAGGTTTGAGATGATGATGGCTGTGACTGAGGTGGTCCCAGAGCCAGCACTTGAGGCTCTGACAGCTGTCCACGGCACTGCCTTCAGGGACACAGTCACCTGCAATATGAATGGTTCCTCGTGGAGCTGTGCACTGCAGTGGTCCTCAGAGAGGGGTGAGACGTGGACATAGTCTGCATAGGTTTTGAAGATAGCACTGAGAAGATTTCTTGACAGGTTTGATGTGAGGTATGAAAGAATACAGAAGTCAAAGACAATTTTAAGATTTTTGATCTGAGCAACTAGGAGATTGCTGTTGACAGTTTCCTGAGATGAGGGAGATGGAGGAAGGTTTGGGAATGTGATCCTGAGATCAGTCTTGGACATGTTAAGGTTAAGCTGCCCATCAGACCTCTAAGTGAAGATATGAGAGAAGCAATTGGATTTCTGGACCTAGAGTTCAGGGAGGATGGTCCTGGCCGGAGATACAAATGTAGGAGTTGTCAGCACTATAGATGATGTTTCACACCAATCCACTGGCTAAGATAACCAAGGGAATGAAACTGGATAGAAAAGCGGCCCGTGCGCAGGGCCCTACGGCACACCACCATTTACGATAGGCAGACGAGATGCCAGCAGAAGAGACTTTAGGGAGAAGCTGCCAGAAAAGTAGAAGAAAAACAAGGGAACCTAAGTAACCAAGACCTTGAACAGGAAAGAGAGCCAAATGATAGGTCAGGTCGGGGACTGCCAGGTCTGTCATCGAAATTGATTTCACTTGATGTCCAGCGGGTGAGATATAGTAGATGCATTTTTGACTTACAATATTTTCAACTTAAAACAGATTTATCAGGACATATCCCCATCATAGGTTGAGGAGCATCTGTGTCTGGCAAGCATTATCTGGGGCTGGCCTGGAGCCACGTGTATCACTTCTCACACCCCACGGTGAGAAGTTAGTCACATGACCATATCCAGTTGCAGGAGAGGCTGGGCATAGAGCTACTTCTGGGGACGGAACATGGACTGGGTTTGGGTGAACAGCTGGCAACCTCTCTCAAGAGTGTCCTTCGTGATACTACTCAAGAGTAGTTCTTTTTGAACATGGATTGGCTTATACAGTTTTAAGTAATAAAACATAAAATGTACAAAAGGGTACAGAAAGGAATTGAAATATGCCATTAATCCTTTATTAACAAGGCTCTATAAAATCTTCTTCTCTTAGAGCTCAGGGTTAGAATATTGAACCTGGTTTGACTAGTAGCGTTCCTGTAGTATTTGGATTGAGCTGTTTGTATATTGAGAGGAGGCACTTTTTTTGTGCCCTCTATTAAGGCTTTGTCAGCATTTTTCAGTTTTAGAAGACAAATTTGTTTTTACTCCAGTGCTTCACTCAGTGGTCAAACAGGTTTTGAGCCTAATTTTCAATGCCATTCCCCAGGGGAGAGAAAAAAAGAATTAAAAATAAACTCCAGAGGCGAATGCTAACTTTATCAAGGCTTCTGCTCTTTTAGATTTGACGTTACTTTTATAATTAAAGAGGGTGGTTTTTAAGTCCCCTATGATGCCCCAAGATTATCAAAATAAATTATATCTTAATGAATTTTAGAAAGTCGCTGATAGTCCTTGTACAACTCAGATTTTTATGGACAATCAGCTAGACCTTATCTGGTTTAAAAATTGCAAAAAGCAGTTTCATTAAATTAGACTTAAAGCCATAATCTGTTCTTTGCTGTTTTGTAAACGTTATCTATTACCTTGAAAGGATCCTAAATTTAGATGAGTAATTAAAGTGGAAGTTTATGCAATAGACATTTCTATAAGAATTCTACTGCTTCAATCCTTAATAAATGAGAACATCACTGGATTGCTCATACACACCTGGAGAGATGTTTATGATATAAAACAGTGCGAAATCTTCAGAAGATAGAGAGTCAGTGTTTTCTTGTAAGACAAGTACTATGAGCTACGGTACCACATTTGAGGTCCAACAACAGACCTGATACAATGCAGGCATTCTGCGTTTCAGCATGTACAGACCTGTACAATCCATTTTCTCCTGCCTCCATCTCAGGGAAGCGGGGAACTTACTGATCTCTTTCTTATCCTAATCTTTCCTCCCTAACCCTTAGACAAAGGGTGGAAATTACAATTTGTAACATGTTTTGTGCCCAAGGAAAATTCTGTTATTGTACTCTTAGATTTTTTTACTGCCCTTGTTTCATTCTAGGGAAAAAAAAAAAAAACCCCTGGAATACTTTGCCAGTTGTAATACCTTCTTCAGAAGTTCCTTATTTACAACAGGTATAGGTACAACTCAGCTACTTTAGCAAAGAAACACAGTATATTTTCATGCTGGAAAACCAGATAATGAATAGTCAATCGCCTCAGATGTGTAAAGAAACAATATGAATGACTATTAGAAGTATTGGAAAACTCTAGAAGGAATAGTAAACAGTATGGAAACTGAATTACATCCATAAAGCCTCAGATCATTGGAGAGTTCTTAAACATACGACTGAAACATTTAAAAAGTAAGGTAGGGAGTTAAAGAAGTTAACACTCACTTAGCTTTGGAAACCAGCTAAGCTTTCTTCATCTCACAACTGCTTTTTGCAAAGCTTTCTATTGTGACATTAACTTTTTTTCTGTAATTCTCAAATCTTACATCAATTATATTTTTGTTCCTTCTGTTAAGGAAAAAAAAATCAATATTCTAACTGAAACATCTTTAAATTCATATAATGCTGTTGTGATTTATTTTCTGTTCCCTCTTATTCTCTCTGAATATTTCTTACCCTTGAAAATTTTTATTTCTTCTGAAATAGTCATTTGCATATAATTATAAATGTATCATTTCTTTGACATTGTTTTGAAATAACCCGAAGATAAAAGGTTGTGCTTTCCCTTAGAATTCATGTTTCAGAGCTTTAGGAAAACCTAATTCTATTGCACTATATCTTATAATAAAGATTTTTTTAAAAATTTCAGAATATTATGCGGTTATAAACGTTTTGGTTACTTAAATTGCTTTGGTATCATTTGAGTCAGAGTTCTAAGTGTGGCTGTCACCCAGATGGTGGGCACGGTATGCGTCAGGTGTAAGTTTACCCCTCTGCTCCTCCCCCTTCTCACTTGATTTTTGATGGGTGTTATTTCCATACATGCCTGCCTATAAGTATTGATCAGTTAGTTCTAATTTAATAATGAGTACATGTGGTGTTTGTTCTTCTATTCTTGTGATATTTCACTTATAAAAATGGTCTCCAGTTACATCCAGGTTGTTACAAAAGGTAACTTATTTTTATGGCTGAGTAGTACTCCGTGGTATATATACACCACATTTTATGAACCCACTCCTGTATGCATAGGCATGTGGGTTCTTCCTACATCTTTGTGATTGTGAATTGTGCTGCTATAAACATTTGAGTGCAGATGTCTTTTTTATAAATTTTTTTTTCTTTTGGATAAATACCCAGTAGCAGGATTGCTGGATCAAATAAATGGTAGTTCTACTTTTAGTTCTTCGAGGAATCTCCATACTGCTTTCCATAGAGGTTTCCACCAACAGTATCTGAGTGTTCCTGTCCCTCCTGACAGTCTACTGGAGATGATCAGTAGGAACAAAGCCCCTTTGTCACAGACACGTCCCTCTTTTTCAGGAAGGACACATTCAAGTAGCAAGAACAACTATGCTTGGTTTAAATGAGAGGCGTTTTATAGAGGCCTCTTCTAACTCAAACTTTAGAAATATTATATAAATATAATTGAATGTGTCTGTAATTTTTTTTTTATTTTTCAGATCCCTTCTAAAATTGTCTAACTGTGTGAGTTATCTAAGTGTGTAAATTGATGTTCAGTATTCCAATGGCAGGCGCAAACACTGTCCGGTTCTTGGGACACTGTCTTAACTGTGGACAAAAACCAGTAAAATATTTTCCTTAGAGATCTGATAGCTTTAGAAGAAATAATGTCAACAACCAATATTCCTTAGATGTACCAGGCCTTATTCTGGAGCAATTAGTTTTCCTCATAACAACACTATGTCAGCTACTGTTGCCATCTTCATTTTCCACATGAGGAAACTGAATGGATGTCCAAGTGGAGTCGCACAGTTGACGAATGATGGAACTAGAATTCTAAACTAAGTGTTTGGACCCCAGAGCTACCACCATGATTATTACGTGATGCTGTTCCCCTTAATTCTTTGATGAAGCCCAGGGTATCCAACAGAGTTCCAGACAACTGGCCAAACCAACATGTATAGCAAATAATTCATCTATTTACCAAACCCAGGATTAGTTTCCCATTCTAATTTTATGTTTATTTGATGGAGATTGTCATACATGCCAATTTCATGGACTTATTGTGAACCTTAATCAGATTTACTTTGTAAAGTTTTTTCATGATAGAAGGGTATTAATACGTAGATGAATATATGTTGCTACAATATGTGTTATTTTGATGACATAGTTTTATGCTCTGAGTTAAATCTGGGTTTTGCTATGTTTAGCTACAAAATATGGATAATATCTAATGACCATATTTTAGGACCCAGTGACCATTTGGATGATATGAGATATCTTTGTTTAAAAGGATGACAAAACTCAATATGCAATTTTGTGTGAGCAGTATGTAATAAATTCATAATTTAATACTTTTAACAAAGAAATAGGAAGTCTAGAATTAGCTTATGTCTACATGTTATCTGATTTTTCTATTTTAAAGAATGGGGGGGTCTGCTGTTGTATATTTCTTACCATTCCCGTTGGGCACTAATAATTGATCTGTTACAGATTATGGAAAGTTTGAATTCCACACAGTCTCAGGAGAAAACTGGACCTGGTGACATTGAACGGACTTCTGATGTAAGGTAATATTAGAATTTTCTTTTCAAATGGTTTTCAAGGGTACAAAAAGATTTTTTTATGTGATTCAAAAGATAATAATTAACAGAATATTTGTTTGCCAATAGTATTTTAAGGGAAGGAAAATGTTTAGAATAGAAAATCTACAAAGCAAATAAGGCAAATAACCATAAGAATAGTTACGTTTATTTGTGTTTCTGTAATGGTTTTATGTTTGCATTTTATAAGACTTTGGTTTAGAGATATCCAACCTACTTTTAAAATAAATGAAATTGTATCAATAGATAAAAGGCATTGTTATAAAACAAATCAACATTTTATGATATTTGCTGTTGTTTGTAGCAAAGAAAATGAAAAAGATGGTGAATATACTCAGCATTGTGAGGTGAGTAGCTAACAAGACGCTAACAGTAATGGGTCTATTTATGCATTTTATATTTTTGCTATTTTTTAATTTAGTCAAACATGAAAAAATATGTATTGGCAAATAATAACATGCATTAGATTTACAGTGGTACATTCCAAATGAATACGTTATGATTTTGCCTTTTTAACCTTTCTACACACATGGAGGAAGACACACATGATAAATTCTTGTCATAAATTAACAGAGTCCCTTAGACCTGTGCCCAAGTGGCAAAGATCCATCTTATTTCCTTTTTCTATAACAAAAAAAAAAGAGGCTGCTAGTCTCCTATTGACAAGCTCCTCACCCTCTTCCCACCCCATCCCCCACCTTCTCCCTAACTCAAAGGCCTTGAAAGAGTTGTTACTAAATTGCTGGGAAATTTAGTGTACTCTAAGAGGGAGAGTTGCTGAGTGCATTCTTAAGTGTATATGTGAAATATTATTAGCCCCTCAATACAGGATAATGAAATTAATAATGATTGGATAGTGAAACTGTGATTGGTTAGAAAGGCAAACACCTAAACTTAACAAATTCTTTGAGAAATCATACGAATTCCGTTATTTTGCTTTGCAAATAATTTTGCTTGTGAAGATAAACTTTAATAACATGGGGATTTCTCTTTGGTTTTTCTATAAAGTTAACAAAACAAAAAGCCAAAGCTACTTGTTTGATTTCCATGATTTGATACATTTTTTTAAGTGACCTGAAATGGTAGGGAGTGAGTTTCCGTGTATCTGTTGCAAGGATTATCTCATTCATTTCCAAATTAACATAAATTCATTACATCCTCCAAACTGCTTTTTGATTTTTGTGTCTCATTTTATTTTATTTATTTTAGTTCTTTTTTTTTTTTTTTGAGACAGAGTCTCATTTTGTCGCCCTTGGTAGAGTGCTGTGCTATCATAGCTCACAGCAACCTCAAACTCTTTTGGGTTTAAGTGATCCTCTTGACTCAGCCTCCCAAGTAGCTGGGACCACAGGCGCCTGCCACAATATCCGGCTATTTTTTTGTTGTAGTTGTCATTGTTGTTTAGCAGGCCTGGGCCGGATTCGAACCGGCCAGCCCAGGTGTACGTGGCTGGTGCCCTAACCACTGAGCTACAGATGCCAAGCTGAGCCTTTTTTCTTATTTTAAATAAACAACAGAGGCAAAAAAACCTCTTAAGTCCCTTACATGGTCTGAAGTTCCAAGTTTCATTTCCTTTGCCGACTTCCCTCCTGTCTCTCAGGTCATCACCACACAGACCCCAGTATTTGGTTTCTCCTACTCCCAACTCCAGCTTCCATTCAGTACAGTGAGCTTCATTTTTTATTCCTGTGTTTGTGTGTGTTAATGTTAATTTGCTGCTTCCAAATGCTTCCAGCTCTACCACCAATATTATCAGTTTTGTTTTAACCTATTCTTAAATCTTTTTTTCCTTTTGAGACAGAGTCTTACTCTGTTGCCCTGGCTAGAATGCCATGGCACCATCATTGCTCACAGCAACCTGAAACTCTTGGGCTCAGGTGATCCTCTTGCCTCAGCCTTCCAGATAGCCGGGACTACAGGCACCCACCACCACACCCTGCTAGTTTTTCTATTTTTAGTAGAAACAGGGTCTTGCTCTTGCTCAGGCTGATCTCCAACTCCTGATCTTAAGCAATCCACCCGCCTTGGCCTCCGAGAGTGTATGATTATAGGCAAAGGCACTATACCCTGCCTAAATTCTGCCTCTTGACATAGTAATTACATAGAGAATGGTCCCTCCAACCCAGTGATGGTTAATCTTTGTTGGGCACTGACTTAATTCACAGATGAATTTATTCAACAACATTAATAAATCCCACTACTTACAGGTACTGTGCTAGGACTGCAACTTAGGTGTAGCAACCGTCCGTGCCCCCATGGAGTTTTACAGTCCAGCAGGTTTAAGAATCAGAAAATAGTAGCCCTTTTTCTTAGGAAATTGTCCTCTTACATAAAATGTTGCAAAAAACTGCCAGAAATGAATCACCACTCACACATATACACACACCCACTAATACCTTAAACACCTTATGTTTCCTCTGTTGAATTTTTGGCATGTATATGTCTTTGTCAAACTAGCCAGAGATCAAAGGTGGGGAATGCTCCCTCCTTCTGACTTCATGGTTTCTGACCTTCTTTTGTCATCTCTTATTTCCAACTCACTTGTGCTTCCATCCTTGGGCCCCAAGGGAACAAGCTGGCCTTCTTTCTGTCAGGGTGCTATGAAGACCCTAGCCCTGGTTTGGGCTTTATCTGGGTGCCACTAGCAAGTAGCTCCCAAAAAAAGAGTACAATGAAGTTACACCGCAGTGACAGGCAGTTAGCAGAGTTTTATTTTATAGAACACACTTAAGCTTGTGAGCAAACAGAACACTCTGAAGTTTATAAGCACACTGAACACACCCCCAAGAGGAAGGTAAAGGTCTGTTCCCCTTACAAACTTTTTCTTTTGCATTTATTAGCCAGTTCTCTGCCTGCTTCTAAGGACTATGCCTTTCTTTCACCTAAGGTCTTGATCAAGCTGATTCTACATTATTATTAACTAATTTTTCCTTTGGAAAATCTTCAACATCTTAATAGAGCATTGATTAATCATGGGATGCTGACTAACTTCTTTAAAGAATTCTGATTGATCAATCCCTCTGCGAGGTCCTTAGGAGTTGGCCAGTGCCAGAATTTTAATACTTTCCGACCACAGTCTCGGCTAGTTCTGCTTTTGTAGTAGCCTAGAATGGTCTGTCCCCCCTACCTGGGCACATCTAAGCTCAGGACCTGTCTGCTCTGTCTCAGCATTTGCCCACCTCCTCTTTGTCTCAGCAGTGGTCTGCTTTTATTTTCCGTCTTCCCCTGTTCCCTACCTGTCCCTAAAGTTGGCCTTGTCTTGAGGCCCCTTTCTATAAAGTGCCTTTCCCCCATGATAGTGACCCTCTCCCCCCACCCCAGTTTCATCCTTTTTCTGCTGTCAAACACCTACTTATCTGCATCGAACATGATGTTAGAGAAAATCATTTTGCCTGCCTCCTGGAAAAGTCTTCTCAGCTCTTCCCTTTTATGCCTGTCATCTTTTATGAGATAAAAGGAACAGCATGAGTGAGCTTCATAATGCACTTTATAAATTCCAAGTGGCTCCCCAACTAAAGCCACGGTGAGCTCAGTTTGCCTTGGTCTTTTGGGGACAGCTGCCACCACATCAGTGGTTGAATCATGGGGAAACAATCTCAAGTCCTTCTGCTGTGTGCCAAGTCCTGTTTTTACATCTGCCACCTACATATAGCTACCAATCAGCACCCAATCTACTGTTGACACTCCTTAAGCATTCACTATTAATAATCATTGTCATCATGACAATTTTAGTTAGGAGATAAAATTAGGGGATGAGTTAAAATCTAGACTGAGCTCTCTATGTCACCTGTCTATCACAGCTGCACCAAAAAAGAAAAATAAGACATTCCTCTGTAGGTTGGGATTATGTCTACTCATGAAGCCAAGTGTGGGTTGCGTGGAAAGAAATACATTTTGTTACTCTTCAAAGACTGTGAAAAGATCTGTTTTCTATTGTTAGGCTCTTTCCCTTTTTCCAGTCTGTTGTAAATTCCTATTCTTCAATATATGTAGCACTTCTTTTTTTTTTTTTTTTTTTTGAGACGGAGCCTCAAGCTATCCCCCTGGGTAGAGTGCCATGGCATCATAGCTTATAGCAACCTCCAACTCCTGGGCTCAAGCAAGTCTCCTGCCTCTGCCTCCCAAGTAGCTGGGACCACAGGCGCCCGCCACAACGCTGGGCCATTTTTTGGTTGCAGCCATCATTGTTGTTTGGCGGGCCCGGGCTGGGGATTCGAACCCGCCACCTTAGGTGTACGTGGCTGGCGCCTTAGCCGATTGAGCCACAGGCGCCAAGCCCGAACCATTTCTGACCACAGATATCCTCACTGGATCCTGGAGTAACAACCCCAAGATGATTATTATGTATCTATCATTGACTCTCAACTTGGGGAATGATGGTGTTCCCCAGAGGACATTTGCAATGTCTAGAGACATTTTTCCTGTCACAACTAGGAGAGTGGTACTACTCACATCTAGTGGGTGGAGACCAGAGATGCTGCTAACCATCCTACAGTGTACACAACAGCCCACTACAACAGAATCAGCAGCCTCAAATGCCAAGGATGAGAAACCCTATGATATATGTACGATTTATGATGACATTTATACTACCTAGGCTTTATAATGGGAAAACAAATCTCAAAGAAGAAAGTAGCCCAGCCAGTGCTAAAAATCATCAACCCTGAGACTGAAGCCCAGCTACCCTATTTGACCTTTTGTATTAGGCAGGGCTATTCAGAAAAATATGTTCAGGGGCCAGGAGCCAGGTGCCGTGACTCATGCCTGTAATTCCAGCACTCTGGGAGTCTGAGGCAGGTGGATCAGTGGAGCTCAGGAGTACCAGACCAGCCTGAGCAAGAATGAGATCCCATCTCTACTAAAAATAGAAAAAGTAGGCTCAGTGCCTGTAGCTCAGTGGCTAGGGTGCTGGCCACATACACCTGGACTGGTGGGTTCAAACCCAGCCCAGGCCTGCCAAACAACCATGACAACTACAACCCAAAAATAGCTGGGCATTGTGGCGGACGCCTGTAGTCCAGCTACTTGGGAGGCTGAGGCAAGAGAATTGCATAAGTCCAAGAGTTTGAGGTTGCTGTGAGCTGTGATGTGACAGCACTCCACTGGGGGTGATGCAGTGAGACTCTGTCTCAAAAAAAAAACAAACACTAGCCAGGTGTTGTGGCACACATATGTAGTACTACCTATTCATGAGGCTGAGGCAGGAGGATTGCTTTAGCCCAAGAGTTTGAGGTTTCCGTGAGCTATGATGACACCACAGCACTATATCCAGGGCAACAAAATAAGACTCTGTCTCCAAAAAAAAAAGTTCCAGTAGGAGACATATACATATATCAATACACGCGCGCGCACACACACACACGTGTGTATATAGAGAGAGAGATTACTGATTTATTATAAGTACTCGGCTTATGCAACTATGGAGGTTGACAAATCCCAAGGTCTACAGTGGGCAAGCCAGAGAGCCAATGACATGTTTCAGTGTGAGTCTAAAGGCCTGTGAAACAGGAGAGCTCATGGTATAAGTTCCAGTCGGAAAGCCAGTAAGCTTGAGACCCAGGAAAAGCTAATGTTTCAGTTTAAGACCAAAGGCAGGAAAAGACCAACATTCCAGCTCAAGTAGTCATTCAACAGGAGTTCTCTCTTAGCCTTTTTGTTTTATGCAAGCCTTCAACTCAGTGGTTCCCAACCTTCCTAACGTAGCGACCCTTTAATACAGTTCCTCATGTTGTGGTGACCCCCCAACCATAAAATTATTTTCGTTGCTACTTCTTAACTGTAATATTGCTACTGTTATGAATTGTAATGTAAATATCTGATATGTAGGATGTATTTAGGGGACCCCTGTGAAAGGGTCATTTGACCCCCAAAGGGGGTCTCAAACCACAGGTTGAGAACTGCTGCTTTAACTGATTGGACAAGGCCAACCCACACTGGAGAGGGCAATCTGTTTTGCCCAGTCTATAGATTCAAATGCAAATCTTATTCAAAATCACCTTCACCTGAGGTGGAGCCTGTGGTTCAAAGGAGTAGGGCGTTGGCCCCATATGCCAGAGGTGGCAGGTTCAAACCCAGCACTGGCCAAAAACTGCAAAAAAAAATAATAATAAATAATAAAAGAATAAAACACTTAAAAAAAATCACCTCACAGTCACATCTAGAATAATGTTTAACCAAATATCTGGGCATCATGTGGCCCAGTCAACACGTAAACTTAACCATCGCATCTTTTGACTTTATAACTAACTGCTCTTTGTTTCTGTGATTTGCCCACCTAATTAGAATGAAGGAATAAAACTTCCTAGGAATGACTAGATGTCAGCTTTCAGCATCAATGACTTTTAACATCACAAAAAGAGACTTGGCCAGTCTTGATGTGCTTCCATGGATGAATGCACCACTAGTGATATGTCTTGCCAGAAAGTCAAACCTGAGTGGGATCAAAGCCTGTGGACGTGCTTGCTAGCTTTCAGGAAATACAGACATCAGTAGAACATTAAACACCACAGAAATGCAATTAACAAAATCCCAACTGGGGAAACTGAAAGGGCCAGATCACCGCCATTTTGTCATTTACTGCATAAGCTCTGTTAAACTGAAGGGCCACTCCCTGCTGCCTCCCCCACACCTGCTGACACCTTAGGCAGACAGCTGCCATACCACCATAATAGGTAATGAGTTTCAGTCCCTTGAACAGCTCCCATAATAGGTAATAGGTTTCTACTGGAATTCAGGTATTC
>CAUYQV010048075.1:0-15974 GCA_963574575.1 Galagoides demidoff
AAGTAGCTGGGACCACAGGCGCCCGCCACAACGCCTGGCCATTTTTTGGTTGCAGCCATCATTGTTGTTTGGTGGGCCCGGGCTGGGGATTCGAACCCAACACCTTAGGTGTACGTGGCTGGCGCCTTAGCCGATTGAGCCACAGGTGCCGAGCCAATACATTATCTTTGAAATGCTCTTAGGAATGACTAAACTTTCCCTGAAATGTGCTCTCTTAATCAAAATCAAGAGTATGAGTTACAAATAAAAAAAAAAAACCTATTGGAGAAAAGTCACATACAATTCATTTGGCACCCAATCTATAATTGTCTCCAAAAATCATGATTATCAATTCATGCTCATGGTAAGTGATGGAGGCAGGTTTCAACCCTGGGAGGTCTAATTTCTTTGTTGTTGAAAGCCGTCCTGTGCATTATAGGCTTTTTAGCAGAATCCTGACCGATACCCAGTAGTTACCAACAGCACCACTGCCCCAGTTGTGACAACCAAAGTTATCTCTAGACCTTGCCAAACATCCCCTTGAGTGGGTTAAATCACTGCATTAGAACCACTACCTTAATTAAAACTAAGAATTTGGATTTTTTTCTGTGCATAGTTTTTCTTTTAGTTATAAGTCTCAGGCTTTCAATTTAATTTCAGCAGATGACATGAGGCTATTACAGAATTATAGAAAATATTCAGTTAACATTTCAATATTATGTCACTTCATTCACATTTTAATTATAATCCTACTTAAAAGTAGTAAATAGATAAGATGACACCTTAAATTCTCCCAGTTTTGCTTTCTTTGGGTAATTCAACATAAAATTAATTATAATATTTCTGTTACACTGGGCATTTTTTAATGAATAAAACTAACGCTGTCTAAGATACAGTATTTAAAGG
Organism: Galagoides demidoff; assembly: GCA_963574575.1. NCBI lineage: Eukaryota > Metazoa > Chordata > Mammalia > Primates > Galagidae > Galagoides > Galagoides demidoff. The sequence continues at coordinate 886 of CAUYQV010048075.1, forward strand.
CATTAACTCATTTTTTAAAAATTCAAACTAATATGTTCCTTTTGGAAATATGTTTGGAGAACACTTAGGGATCTAAAAGTAGACTGTTGAATTGAATCCTACAATTCCTCTACTAGGTATATATCCAGAAGACCAAAAATCACATTATAACAAAGATATTTGTACCAGAATGTTTGTTGTAGCCCAATTCATAATTGCTAAGTCATGGAAGAAGCCCAAGTGCCCATCAACCCATGAATATATTAATAAATTGTGGTATATGTACACCACGGAATATTATGCAGCCTTAGAGAAAGATGGAGACTTTGCCTCTTTCATGTTTATATGGATGGAGCTGGAACATATTCTTCTTAGCAAAGTATATCAAGAATGGAAGAAAAAGTATCCAATGTACACAGCCCTACTATGAAACCAATTTACAGCTTTCATGTGAAAACTATAACCCAATTTTAGCCCAAGAATATGGGGAAAGGAGGAGAGCAGGGGAGGGGGGAGGATGGGTAGAGGGAGGGTAATTGGTGGGACCACACCTATGGTGCATCTTATAAGGATACATGTGAAATTTATTAAATGTAAAATATAAATGTCTTAACACAATAACTAATAAAATGCCATGAAGAATATGTTAATCAGTTTGATAAAAATATTTCAAATTGTATATAAACCAGCACAATGTACCCCATGACTATGTGATGTACACAGCTATGACTTAATAAAAAAAATTAACTTATTGTAATGACCACCAAAATTAATTAAAAATATCTACATGCATGTTAAACAGCCCATCCATGTTTCAAGCTTAATCATTTAATTTTTATTGCAATAAAAATAAAATCATTTTCTAAATGTTATTGGTAGTTTACAATTTATTTACTAGTAATGTTTTTCTTGATGTGATATAATTGTCTTTGTTGACTGCTAGAAGTATTTTGAATGCAAGTTTCATTCAGTAGTTGTTTTCATTTTATGGCTCATTAGAGTTTGAAATCTGGTATTTTTTCCAAAGAGGATTGTAGCTTAATAATTTATATCATTGTGAGTTTTTAATCTAGGCCTTAATAAATTTCTTTTCATTTTTTCAAGGCTTCCATTTTTTTAGCTGTTTGCCATATTACCATCCGAAGCATATAGTATCCCTAAATTGACATAATGAAAGATTCAAAAGCTAAGATGTAGGTTTTTGAGTAGCTGATGCTGAGACTAAAGAACTATAATTAGCTATCACCTTACCCTGATCAGAATGACCTTTAGTAACTGTTTAAAAAAAAATGTAGATGCTGATGAGGATATAGAAAGAAAGAGATCTTATACACTGTCGGTGGGATGCAAATTAGTACTATCTTTACCAAAAACAGTATGGAGATTCCTCAAAGAAATAGATGCACACTTACCATTTGACCCAGCAATCCCACTACTCAGTATCTACCCAAAGGAAAAGAAGTCCTTTTATTAAAAAAAAAAAAAAACCTACATTTAAATGTTTATCACTACACAATTCACAATTGTAAAGATGTGAAATCAACCTAAGTGACCATCAATACATGAATACATTAATAAAATGTGGCGCACACACACATATGTTCATGCGTGTACACACACACATACCATGGAGTACTACTCAACCAGAAAAAGGAATGAAATCATGTATTTTGAAGCAACTTAGATGAAACTGGGGATCATTATCCTATGAAGTCTCTCAGCAGTGGAAAAACAGACACTACATATGTTCTCTAATAATTGAGAGCTAATCAATGCACATAACAGGCACAAAGAGATGTAAGGCCATTGGAAATCAAGAAGACAGGAAGGAGGAGGAGGAGAGGGGTAAAACCTACCTATTGGGTACAATGAACATTTTGGGGGGTTATGGGCACACCAAAAGACCCAACTTAAGTAATATAAAAGAAATCCATGTAATAAATACAATTGTATCCCATTAATATCTTGAAATTAACAAAAATGAAAAAAAGAATAAGGGTTCCTAAGACATACCAGGGCAATGGCAGGTACTTACCACCACAGATGGCATTAGAAAATATATTGTATCATTATTCAGGTATGAGAGAGAAAATAGTGGTTAAAGGGAAGCTTGTTAAAAACCAATACCATTTAGCAATGTAGCCCAGAGTTTTCCTTGGCAGTTGACCATTAGACAGTCTAACCTGATCTTGAAAATATAGGGTATTCAGATTTCTCTTTGTCCTCTTTAGTCCAAATTTCCCTCATTTCTCTAAGAATGCAGAATACTTTCATGCAGATAAGTAAAAGAAAAAACTACCAATAGACTAGGTCCAGTCTGTCCCATGAGATCCCAGCTGAGGTTCCTATATAGGGTGTTTATCTAAGGTCAGGGATAGGAAAAGCCTGAGAAAAAGAGTGAAGGAAAGCTCCTGACAAGCTTAGGGAACATCCTGTAGTTTTGTGTGTTGGAAATGGGGAGATATACGTTGAGATCTAATTAAGGAAGAACTTAAATGTAAGGGAAAGAATCCTGAATTTTATCTAAGAGATAGTAAAGTTTTGTTGCTTTAAAAAAATGTGTTTGCTTTGCTAGATGTAGTATTACCAAAACCATTCATTTTCAGGAATTGAAATAGTAACTAAAATTTTCAACTTTATTTTGAGCTTTAACATACTGAACTGTAACCTAATAAACTATAAGGAATCTTATAAAGGTAATAGATTAAGTAAAGAAATAGGAAGAGATAATGATTAACATTTCTAGGATAATAATGATAAAAATAAACACCTTACTATAAGCCAAGGGCTTATGGAGTCCTTTACATTGATTATCTCAATCCGTATTCATCAGGAGTCTGTTAGTAGGTATTATTAGCTCCCTTTTTCAGACTGAAAAAATGATTCTCATGAGTCAAATAATTTGTCTCAAAGCAGAGAGGCACAATGATGTTGAACTAACTGAGCTCTCAGCAGCCTCTATCTATTAAAAATCTATGAATCCTGACCAAGGAAAAGACACCTTGCCTTTACAAAGCTTTTATATTTCTGTTTGACCAGTCTTCAGATATGCTCTATAATTCCTCAACCTTTAATGTGCCTTTGGAGATGATAAAAGATTGCTTTGCTAAGTTCTCTATGGTTTGTAAGTTATGTATCTTCTAAAGATTAGAGATGAATGAATGATCTCATAAGTTGAAAGGTCTCAAGGAAAATGATTCAGACAAAGTCAATGGCTAAACAATAGTAAATACAAGACCAAATGATTGACTTCTTATAAAAAGTGGAGTCCAGATTATAAGTAAATATGGGTATTCTACATTATAGATGTGTATATGTGTATACGTGGATTGGTGTGTGTATGTGTTCATGATGGTATAGGAATATATTGGTGTGTGTGTATATTGCTTATGAGCTCATATCTTCTGCTAATAAATTCTGACTGTGAAATATTTAAAATATAAGTCTTCCTTCCTGATTATACATTTTTTATTAAATGATAACTATGTACATTAATGCAATCATGGAGTACAGTGTGGTGTTTTCATATGCAATTTGAAATATTTTCATCAAACTGGTTAACATAGCTTTTATGTCATTTTCCTAGTTATTGTGTTAAGATGTTTACATTGTACTTTCAGAAAGATTCACTTGTACCCTTGTAAGGTAAACCACAGAGTGATCCCTCCAATCATCCTCCCTCCACCCATCCACCCACCTCCCCTCTCCCCCCCCATATTCTTAGGCTATAGTTTTATTTTTAACATTTTTAAAAAACTTATTTCAAGAAAATAACAAATTAATGTTTCTTATTTCTAAGGTCTTGAAAATTTCTGAAATCTTGTATTCCAGTACTAAAATTTTTTATTTTTCATCTTTAGCAAAAAATGAAGTACATTTCAAAATGACAAATTATACTCTTTACACATAGTGCATAAGTAAAACTCTTTTTTCCTTTTGTTTTTATTTTTGAGACAAAGTCTCACTCTGTTTCCCTGGTGGAGTGCAGTGGCCTGATCATAGCTCACTGCAACCTCAGTCTCCTGGGGTCAAGTGATCCTCCTGCCTCAGCCTCCCTAGTGGCTGGAATTATAGTCATGTACCACCATGCCTGGCTAAAAAAAATTTAATATTGTAGAATTTTCTTTACTGAAAGTAGAATATGAATTAGGAAATTTATAATAACCATGTAAATAATCTAATTAACTATATTAAAGGTATATGATCTATAAAATTAATATCAACAAAATAAATCTTAATTATTTTGGAAGTAATTATCCATTGTAAACCTCAGTCAAATCTAAATTTACTCTTTAGTTTTACATAGTTCCATTATCTTACTATATTAAAAATATACACTTTAATTATATGTTCTCATATGTTAGAGCTAAAAAAGAAACATTATCCCAATACAGCTTCCTGGCTCCTTCTCCCTCCCAGAGTAGTAAAGAGTGAAGCATGGGACTGGGAAACAGAAGGACAAACTATGTATTTTGTTTTGAACACTTTAACCCAAACAAGTGGGTTTCCTTGTCTTTTGTACATTTTAATTCTGAAAATATAAACTGCTTTTTAAATTCCAAAAATGACACTATTGTTTTGGAGTACTATATCAGAATAACTTCTCTGTTTCTGCTTTTCTCTTCACACAGCATCCTGAAGATTATTTTACTGAATTTGCAGCACTGTGATTAGAATGACAGATTAGGAGGCAGGTGGAGGTGCCTGGGTAATACACCATGTCTCTCTTAAGGTAGTCATAAATAATGAAAACGATGTTTTGGATGTCTGCTAACAGGGAGAATTTTATAGAGGATACTGCCTGAATATCCTTAGTTTCATTTCAAGTGGGTCTTGACTGTGAATGCAATGAGGTTTTCACAGTTTCTTTTTTCCAAATACATGTTGTTTCTGGGTTTGGTATGGAAGAGAATCCTTTTTCAGATTTATTGAGATTTTTTTATCCCTTTCTTATGAAAAGGAGTTTAAAAGAACCATAATCTTTCTTTTTTAGCTCTAACAAATGAGAATTTTAAGTTTCCCCCCAGATTCATTGAATTAATATGTCCTTCAAAGGTACAAGTGTTTCAGTTTGCTATTTAATCACCACTCAGCACTCTGAAGTCATTACAAAGACGGGAAGAGTCATAGCTCTTGGCTGATCAGAACCTGAAACCATATGCCTTCCTAGCTTGCCTACGTTGTTATCCTCCAGATGCTTTCTAGTTTCCTGGACAGAGGGGACAAATTATTCTTTATTTTCCAATATTCCTCCAGCACCGTCCACATGTTTTCAAATGTTGTCTGTCAAATGTAGACAGTATTGAAATGACTTACAAGTGAGGTGAGTGAGGGAAGCCAGCTTCCCTAACCTAGAGCTTGGCTAACAGAAGTGTGCACATCATGCCACCCACTGCTTTAATAATGAACCTCGTGATCCCCCCCACCCTGATGTGTTACTCCCACACTCTCCATCTTGATTTCACTGCTTCAGAAGACAAATCTACTCGTCTTTTGCCCATTCGTCCCTTCTCCACTTCCGATGTCTTCCCTTCCTCTCACATATGTGTTTGTGATCATTTGTTCTCAAATAATTTCTTCATTCCCATTTATTTTTTAAAGAAAGTACCATAGAAGTAAATCACATATTTATTACTAAAGAATGAACGTTTAAGGAATTCTGATATTCTGCAAAAAAAAAAAAAAAAAAAAAAGTAACTCTATGTGACTAAAATTCAACTTACAACTTATTTGAGAATTCACTGTTTAATTGGCTGGACCAGGTATTCCTTTGCCAGATGTCCCCATCCTTATGGGTCCCAACTTGTTATAAATGACCATCAGTAGAACTTTTAGAGGAAAAAAATAAGCCAGATATGCTCCTATTCTTAATAAAATTCAACAAATAAATAAATGCAAATCATTCTCTCTCTGTCTTCTGGAAGATTAATGAATGGAATGTTTCAGCACCACACATCTTCAGCATTAAATTCATCCTACCTAAAATAAGTGTGACACGGTAAATAAAACCATGGTGGCAATGACGTTCTGGCAACTCATAGGAACTACAACATTATATTGTTTTTACATTTATTATAATAAGAAAGCTAGAGTAGGTGAGAACTCACCATTTGTTTATATATTTAATGATTTCTATAAAGTTACATATAATGCCTTTAGTCACTGTTTTTATGAAATCATATGAAAATGAGGAAAAACCTACTCCTGAAGACAACATACATTCAAGGGCCTACTACGTACATGAATATATTGTTCACATATGTATACATGTAAAATTTTTTTCAACAATCATATGTACCCATCTTATACATAATACATAATGTATGCTACATATGTTTTACTTACGTTCATCTTATTTAATCTTTTTAAGAAGCTTGAGACACGTATGATGCACATTTACTTAAGTAACCTACTCAGAGTCACACAACCAGGAGTGGCAGAATGATGCCGTATAACTCTGGTATATCTGTTCTAAAGCTTTCATGCTTTTTACTATGCCCTGGAAAAAGCTATGATCCTGAGTAAAATAGATCTAAAGGAGATCAGGGAAACAGATGCTCTACCAGAGTCATTTCGTTAGAATTCTGGCCAAAGCCTAAGGTGAGCCAGGCTGCGTGGATGTTTAAAAGACTTTAGGTCTGGCTGAATTAGAAGCAAACAACCACAATCAAAGGAGGAAAAACATCCATGTATAGGGAGTGAGCTAGCATCTAATAGTTTTAAGAGTGTGTTCAAATGACTAAACATCAGGCTATGTGTAATAATAAAAATATTTACAAAAAAGAATTAACCTAAACCCAAATAAAAAGAGGAACATTGTTACTGCTAGATGAACTTAGATGAGATCCAAGAATGTGTTATTCCTTGTAAAGGAGAAACTTTGAAAGCCCTGATGAATCTTGGATATTTACCCACAGTGTGCTGGGAAAGAGATGATTTTAACTACATGTAAAAATCGATAAATCATCTTCTCCAAAATGACAAGCGAGAAATGTATTTTGCTCTGCTTTACTGCCAAAGAGGAATGACCATCAACAACAAAATATTAAATATTCCAGAAAAACTCCAAAATAAAAAATTGTGCAACACAGTGACTGCTGTAGCACAATCAATGCAAAGAGGTAATTAAAGCATTCTTTCAAATCATCATTAATGACAGAATACATCTTAGCATCATTGGTAAACCTTGAAGTACAGGACAACTAATAGAACCCACTGGAAGCCTCAATAATTCTCCATTTGTGAGAGCTTTTGTAGAGAAAGTGGTTTTAAAGGAAAAGAAGGGAGAGAAATGCTTAATCAATATATTTTAAAGACTCTTGCTACTTAAAAAATTATAAATCAGTATTTCATGTGTTCTTTAAGAGTAAGACAAAGGAAGCAAAGGGGGAAAGGACTTTTTCAAAGATTTATTTCTACTGTTGACTTAAAACAACAGATCACAGAAGCAATCAAAACCACTGCAATCCTTCCCAAATGCATAAAAACATCAGAGCTAATCAACTGTCATGTTGTCAAGCTCAATCACATATAATCCTATCTCACTCCTTAAGTGATTTCCCTCCTTTCCTCTTACTTCAAACATTTACTTTGAAGTTTTAAGACAGAATAAAATCATTTTGAAGGCTGATGAATTATCGGCCTTTTGACAGAAGGACATTGGCAAGAGGGGACGAAAGCATGTGGCCCAATGAAGGTAGCAGGAGAATGAAGCAAGAATGTCCCTGTCCAAGGTAAGCATCACTCATGGTACACCAGACAATGCACCATTACCTTAGTAGTCCCCAATTTGGGCTTATTCCTGCACACTTTTGAACAATGAAAGTTTTAAATTAAAGTCAGAGTGAAATAGTTTAGATTAGAACAGCCTCTATTACCTCTCTAGTACATTTCCCTTCTGAGTCATCCAAAAAGATTTAAACCCTCTATAAATTCATCCTACATTATGGTCTTCTTCTGGAAAAAAAAAACATATAAAATAAAATCTGGCACTTAGACTGAAAAGAAAGTGACAATCTCAATATCTCATGAAATATAAATAAGCGCTAACAGCAGCAGCATACGGCAAAACAGAAAGCTTCAAAGACAAAGAGTCAACAGAAGGGTATGAATTCATCTACTTACGTGGTCAGACATTAATTAGTTTTGCGGACTTCAATGCTTCTTTGAAAATGTCTATGATCTAGGTTGAAATGAATCTATCCTATGCACCCATAAAAAAGAGAGGTATATCTTTTTCTAATTTAATCTTTATTAATTATAACTGTATACATTTATGAGGTACAATGTGATGATTTGATATACAATGTGGAATGCTTACATCAGACTGATTAACATAACCATCATCTCACTGACTTGTTTTCTATGGAAAGGCATTTATACTATACTCTTGGTTATTGTGAAATGTGCCGTTGCATTGTGCACATTAGGTGACAGTCTCACCAAATACCCTCCCTCCACTCACCCTCCCAGCTCCTCTCCCCTTCTTCTTTCTGGACTATATTTGTATTTTATTATTCATATGAATGTGTAAGTATCTATATATTGGTTTCATAGTAGTATTGAGTACATTTTTTTTCATTCTTGATATACTTTACAAAGAAGAGTATGTTCCAGCTCCATCCAGGTAAGCACAAAAGATATAAAGTCTCCATCTTTTTATGGCTGCATAGTATTCCATGGTATACATATACCACAATTTGTTAATCCATTTATGGGTTGATGGGCATTTGGGCTGCTTCCATGACTTGGCAATTATGAATTGGGCTGTAATAAAAATTCTGGTGAAAATGTCTTTGTTGTAAAATGATTTTTGTTCTTCTGAATAGATGCCTAGTAATGGAATTGCAGCATCAAATGGTAGGTCAACTTCTAGTTCCTTGAGAATTCTCCCAACTTCTTTCCAACAAGGATATATTAAGTTTGCAATCCCACCAGCAGTGTAGAACTTTTCCCTTATCTCCACATCCATACCAACATCTGCAGTTCGGGGATTTTGTGATGTGGGCTAATCTTACTGGAGTTAGGAGATATCTCAAAGTGATTGAAGAAGATGTTAACAAATAGAAAAACATACCATGCTTATGGCTGGAAATCATCAACATTGTTAAAATCATACCCAAAACAATCCACAGATTTAATGTAATCCCTATTAAAGTACCAATGTCATACTTTAAAGAACTTGAAAAAATAGTACTTAGTTTTATGTGGAATCAGAAAAAAACCTTGAACAGCCAATACATTTCTTAGAAATAAAAACAAATCTGGAGGCATTATGTTACTAGACTTCAGGTTATATTACAAATCTACAGTGATCAAAACAGCCTGGTGCTGGCACAAGAAATAGAGATGTAGATATACGGAATAGAACAGAGAATCTAGAGATGAACTCAGCCACATATTGTCATTTGATCTCTCATAAGCCTAAAAAAAAACATACATTGGGGAAAAGATTCCCTATTTAACAAACGGTGCTGGGAGAGCTGGCTAGCGATTTGTGGAACACTGAAACTGGACCCTCACCTTTTACCACTAAGGAAAATTGATTCCCACTGGATAAAATATTTACATTTAAAACATGAAGCTATTAAAATAATAGAAGAGAATGCAGGGAAAATGCTTGAAGATATTGGCCTGGGAAAATATTTTATGAGGAGGAGCCCCCTGGCAATTGAAGCAACACCAAAAATATATTACTGGGATCTGATCAAGCTAAAAAGCTTCTGCACAGCTAAGGGCACTGCAAGTAAAGCAAACAGCCTTCAGAATGAGACAAGATTTTTACAGGTTATGATTCTGACAAATGTCTGATAACTAGAATCTATAGAGAACTCAAACTAATCAATAAGAAAAGAACAGACAACCCCCTTTCCTTGTGGGCAAGAGACTTAAACAGAAATTTCTCTGAAGATGACAGGTGCATGGCCAAGAAACACATGAAAAAATGCTCATTATCTTTAATCATCAGAGAGATGTATATTTTATTCAGCTTAGTCTTCCATTTAATTCTGATTTATACATTTTTAGCAAGGAAATGGCATTGGAAAAGGACTTTATCTGATATATAAAATATTCTGAAATGCCCAGTATCTAGCAAAGCTATATAGCTCAAAAATATGCCCTAGTATTTAGCAAACGTAAAACATATAGTCGGTGAAGTTTCTTCCACAAACTTTGAAACAAAAACTTTTAAAGAAAGTGCTTAAATAAACTCTCTAAAATCACTTTTTAAGTGATTCATAAACTTGTAAAAAAAAATGCCCCAATTGTAACTGTTTTTGGGTTTCAGAATTAATTTTAAATTAAAGCATTTGATCAGATATGGAATCATCTCTCATGAAACTCAACATCGATTAAAGTTAGCCAAACCTAAAGAACATGAAGCCAAAAATTTACATTCAGTTGTCAAATTGACTTCAAATACTATTAGATTTAAAATTCATAGTAAAATTTGTATAATAGTATATTGTTTTTCCATTGCTATACAACAAGTTACCAGAAATTTTGCAGCTTATAGCAATGTCTACTTGTCTCACAGTTTGAGACTGGGCATAGTCATTATTGGATTCTTTGCTCAGGCTGAAATCCAGGTGCTGGCTGGAGCTGCATTCTCATCTAGAGCTCAAGATCCTCTTCCAAACTCAGTAAGGCTGCTGCCAGAATTTGGTTCCCCGCAGTTACAGGATGGAGGTTTTGTTCTCTAAGGCTATCAACTTGAGACCACTCATTATGCCCTCTCCACAACATGGAAATTTGCTCTTTCAAGGCCAAACTTCAATCTCTTTGCCTCTTTTGAAGGTTCACATGATCAGATAAGGTCCACCTCAATGTTCTTTCTTTTGGTTAACTCAAAATTGATTAATGAAGGTCCCTGTGATTGTACAAGACTTTCTACACAGGTACACAGAGAGTGGAAATACTAGAATTCTATTACCAAAGATACATATAGAAATAATACTACCATCAAATGCTACTACATTTTATGAAAGGTTAGACTATTTTTGTTTCTCAGAACAATGTTATTTCAATAGAATTTACTTATACACATAATCTGTGTAAAAGGTTGGAGTCCATTTCTCCAAACCTTTGCATACTATGTCATGTGGTTCTGAAGCATTCTGCTATGGAAATGTTCTTTTCTCTCAAATGCAGAGCATGCTATGCAACCAGGAAAAAAAGGAATCAACTTTGGTTAGGTTAGCCTCTCCCTCCCCAGCCTAACTCAACCACATGGTCTAAGGATGTGCACTAGAAATGCCCAGATCCTGTGTCAGTCTGGAACAGATCAGGAAAACCATTAAAAGACAAAGGCCACCATGGGCTGGAAATTGGAACTCATATTTCTCCAATGGATCTGATACTGGCATCCCAGTAGGGGCTCCTGCAGCATCCTGAGCAGTACACAGTGGCAGCTCCCTTCCACAACTTCTCTACACATTGCTAATTCATATAACTAAGTTTCTGACACATTTATGCAGTACAATCTATGTTATAACTTTGAATGAGCTCATCAATGTGAGTCTCTGGTTCAGCCAGGCTCTCCCAAGAGGAGCAGGGAACTCTCCTATATGTCCTTGGCTTCTGGCCACATCTTCTTCCCTGTAAGTAGCATAACTAGAACCTCACTTCAAACATCACTTCTTACTTGGATTTCTGTTACCTTGTCCTTTATTTTAAACTGAACCTTCTCATATGAAAATAACCAATCAGAAGGGTAAATGCAGCTATGGTTTAGTTAGTCTTTACCACATATGAGGTGCTCAGCTGCATATTTTACATTTATATAAACCCCTCAACATCTCTTAGAGGAATTATTGCCTCCATTTTACTTATTAAAAGACTAAAGCTTAAAGAGATTATGTAACTAACCCTTGGTCACCTACTTGGTAGCCATTAAAGCTGCAATTCAAACCCATGTTGAGCTACTTCCAAACCCCTCATTCTTTCCTCTTTAATTAGGAAAGAATATAATTTGCTACCCAAAGTAGATGACTTTGGAGACTAAAAGAAGGTGTTATTAATAATCATAGTTAATAATTACTACAGTTGCAATAATAATAATCACAATTAATGACAACAAGCGTAAGCCAAGCCTGTGCCAGGCACATTGACAGGTATAATTCTGTAATAAGAGCACTAACACCCTATGCATCCTGGGTCCTAGTTCTACCATAAGAAGTCATTTAGTGCCCAATCCAAAAATTGGAGTGACTTTCTAAGTGGGTCTCATATTTCTTCCCTCCTTCATTGATCAAAGATACACAGGTGAGAGCATGCCTCAAGGTTTTGGCAACCACACTATTTTCTATTAGTAGAAAAAAATGACATGAATTTGAATATCTTGGTTGAAAACCTTGGCAAGTCAGTTTCACATTCTCCAATTTGTTTAAATGTAGCTCCTCCTCCCCAGTCATCCATAAGATTTCTCAATTGTCTTAGAGACCAAGGATGCTTCCAAGTAACTGAAATTTTCTCAATTCAGTCTATAATACACATTTCCTAGCACAGTTATAATCACACAAGAGACTTTCAAATTGTTTAGTAATTATGATAAATATGGACACATACGCAATTATATCTTTAAATATGCAGATAAAAGTACAACCATACACACAGTTTTTGCACGGGCTGTCTTCTGTAAGGATTTGTATATAACATAAGTCTTTCTATCTTTAACATTTTAAAATTATCCATTATTAAATAAAAGTCTCATGAGTTGAGGCCATGGAACAACATTGCATAAGTCTCAGTACACAGTGAGAAAACTATAAAGAACACAAATACACTGATTTCAATACACATGGCATCCCTAAGTCTATCGTTTCTGCAAAACCTCTATGACACCCACAATTACTTCCAGTTCTTTTTTATTAAGTAATTTCCCACAGGTAATCTATGGATCTCCTAAGCTTCTGAGATTCTCCTCCAAAAAGAGTTATGTAGATTTTTGAGCTAGGGAAATGCTATTTTAGAAGATGATCCCTTACCTGTGCTTTCTAAAAATACTTAATTTCTCATTCCTACAAGATCTCACTTCTGCAGACAATTTCATGCAATTCTTCACACTTTCAAACACCTGAGAGTCAAATATAAATGATCTCAGGGTAACTCTTATTGATCTAGTCTTGCTTTCCATAGAGGTCAAGAACAACGTGATTGAACTGTCTTTGTAAATTCTAGCAGAGTAATACAAACCTTCCATGTAATTTTCCACCTTATTAATGTGATTAAGCAGTGGCTAAAATTTTCCCATGAAAAAAATCTACTCATACATTCAAATAAATGTGGGACACTCTATACTTTCTCTTCCTCTTATGCAATACTCACAAGTGTCTTAAAACTTTTGATAAGGCTGGCAATGAAAATCCAAAATAATTTGACCATAAAAAATTTCCCCAGAAGTAATTTCCCAGGGTTTCATTGCACTGCAGTTACTTGGAATACACTTTGGGAAATCCTTTCCTAAATCTGGAGACTAGTTTAGTGCATGGCCATATCTCCCACCTTGGGCAAAGGAAAGTTAAAAACACAGAAATGCAGAAAAACATTTAAAACTGAAACTCCTCCAAGCTGAGCCTAAGGAGAGAGGGTAGACCATAAACTGTATATTGACTGAAAAACAAGTTACTCCACTGAAGACTTCCTATGGTGAGGTCTGGATATCTGGGGAATCCCATAAACTAGAGATATTTCCCACAGTATTGCAAGCCTCCTGCCTTAGCCTCCTGAATACCTGGGACTATAGGAGAACTCTATTGCACCCAGATAATTTTTCTATTTTTTGTAGAGGTGGGGGTCTCTCTCTTTCTCAGGTTGGTCTTGAGAAGCCCTAACTTCAAGGGATCCTCCTGCCTCAGCTCCCAAAGTGCTAGGATTACAAGTGGGAAGCCCATGTCACCATGCCCAGCCCACAGCTACACAGCTAGCACATTGAAACATCAGTTCCCATTTATTTATTTTTGTTGTTGCTGAAATGGAAACAACCCAAGTGCCTATCCACTCAAGATTGGATTAATAAACTATGATACACATACATATATACATATATGTATACACAACCATGGAAAACTAATAAGCCATAAAAAGTGGAGACTTTACATCTTTTGTATTTGCCTGGGTGGATTTAGAGAACATCTTCCTAAAGTATCACAAGAATCAGAAAACAAGCATATGATGTACTTGATGTACTCAATACCAATATGAAACTAGTAGATGAACTAGTATAGGTCCACACAAGAGAAAATCAATTACATTGTTCATGGTCATGTTTGTAAACCTATGGCGATAGTTGTGAATTAACAATTTCAGAGTATAATATGGTTTGTTGTTCTTATTATTATTTCAGTAAATATACAGGAAAAGAGGACTCTAGAACGTATTATACTTTCAGATGGCATGAGTAGAGGCAAATTTGTTTAAGGTAGAAGAACATTTTATACCTGGCCCTGCAGAGAATGCAGATTTAAGGTGAGATCAAGTGAGAGGCCAGAAGCCAACACATGGACTGGAATTCAAAAATAACTGACTGGTATCCCAAGATGTAGGCTGCATACACAAGAGCAAGACTTTAATTTAACTTTTCTTGTTATTTGTTCTGGGATGTGTATGTGTATGTGTGTATGAACAAATATACATGTATACATATTACACATATATAAAACTGAACAAATGTATGTTTTATTTACATCTTCTAATGTACCTTGACTCCTGGCAATAACAAATGACCTTTTGCTCTGAAAATTCTGATATCATATATGTCAAAAGTCACTGGTGATAGATGATGCAGGTTTATTATAATCTTTTTTTTTTTTTATTGAATGGTAACTATGTACATTAATGCACTTCTGGGGTACAGTGTGGGGTTTTCACATGCAATCCAAAATACTTCCATCAAACTGATCAACACAGCCTTCATGTCATTTTCTCAGTTATGGTTTTAAAACGTTCTGATTCTACTCTTAGAGAGTTTGACTTGTACCCCTGTAAGATAGACCTCAAAAATGGTCCCTCCAATCCCCCTCCCTCCACCCATTCCCCCCTCCCTTCTCCCTCCCCCCTCCCCACATTCTTAGGCTATTTGGTTATAGCTTTCATATAAAAGGTATAAATTA
>CAUYQV010048076.1:0-16801 GCA_963574575.1 Galagoides demidoff
CTGGGTAGAGTGTCATGGCATCACAGCTCATAGCAACCTCCAACTCCTGGGCTCAAGCGAGTCTCCTGCCTCCGCCTCCCAAGTAGCTGGGACCACAGGCGCCCGCCACAATGCCCGGCCATTTTTTGGTTGCAGCCATCATTGTTGTTTGGCGAGCCCGGGCTGGGGATTTGAACCCGCCACCTTAGGTGTATGTGGCTGGTGCCTTAGCCAATTGAGCCACAGGCGCCGAACCTTTGTTTTCTTTTCTTATTGAGCTTTAATAGTTCCTTATTTCTCCTGATACAAGTCCTTTCTTAGATATGTGATATGTATTAATGAATATTTTCTTTCACTCTTTCTTTGCCTTGCCTTTTCATTTTCTTAGTGCTTTCCTTTGAAGAACATACAAATTTTTTTTTGGATAGAAACAGGGGGCTGCTATGTTGTCCAGGCTTCTGTCATTTCCTGGGCTCCAGTGATTCTCGCACCTTGGCCTCTCAGAGTGGTGGCTTATAGATGTGAGCCACTCTGCTCAGCCAAGAACAGATACTTTTAAAATCTAATGTACTTCAACTTGTCAGTTTTTCTTAATGGTTTATGCTTTTGTAGGCTAAGAACTTTTTTTTTTTTTTTTTGAGACTGAGTCTCATTTTGTTGCCCTTGGTAGAATGCTATGGTGTTACAGCTCACAGCAACCTCCAGCTCTTGGGCTTAAGTGATTCTCTTGCCTCCGCCTGCCAAATAGCTGTGATTATATGTGCCCACCACAATGCCCGGCAACTTTTTTTTGTTGTTGTTGCAGTTATCATTGTTGTTTAGCTGACCCAGGCCAGGTTTGAACCCGCCAGCCTTGGTGTATGTGGCTGGTGCTATAACAACTGTGCTTAGACACTGAGCCAGGCTTAGGAATCTTTGCTAAGAAATTTGCCCTGGAATTTCTCAACCTCAGCCCTGTTGACATTCAGGCTATACTATTTTTTGTTGTAGGGGCTGGTTGTCCTGTGCATTGAAGGATATTAAGCAGCATTCCTGACCTCTGCCCATTAGATGCCAAAAGAGCTCTCTAACCCCTCCACCCCCAGTTGTAACAAATAAAATTTTCTTTAGATGTTTCAAATGATGGGAGGTGGGGGAGCAAAATCTTGAAAACCACTGGTCTACCCCAAGGTCACAGTGATTTTCTTTTGTGTTTGCTTCTCAAAGTTTTATAGCTTTAACTTTTATGTTTAGCTCTATGATCAGTTTTTTTAAAAAAAATTTTTATGTTTGATGTGAAAAAAGAGTGAAAGTTTATTTTTTCCTATGGATATATCTAGTTCTTTTTACTAATATTTTATGCAATATTTTTGCAGTTGTTTTTTGAGATTGGGCTGTGCTGTTCCTGACTGATTTTAACATAAAAAATACATTTGCCTTGTGGAAAGAGCTAATTAGTTTGCTTTTAATATTTTTGTATGTGGTGGATATTTTCTTTTCCTTAAATTTTGGTAGACTGCACCAGTAAAACTGTCTCGGCCTGATGCCTTTGAGGAGGTAGTAGGGAGAGGAGTTTTGATTATGGTTTTAGTTTTATCTACTTTGTTTATTCAGATTTTTTACTTTTTCTTGAGTCAGTTTTGATAATCTTTGTTTTTCCTAGAAAATTGTTATTTTAATTATATATTCATATTTAAATATGTAATATGCTACTATTTTATATTTCTGAGAATACTCTTTGTAGGTAAATAAACATAATCTTGATATTTAATTTTGTACTTTCTCCCTTAATTATATTTACCAAAGATTTACTAACCTTTGATTAGTCTTTTCAAAAGAACTAGCATTTTGGGGAGCACCTGTGGCTCAAATAGGAGGGCACCGCCCCCATATGCTGAGGGTGGCGGGTTCAAACCCAACCCCGGCCAAAACTGCAATTAAAAAAAAAAAACAAAACTAGCATTTTGTTTAGTTCACCATTTCTATCGCCACTTTTAATTTTACTAATTTCTGCTCTTTTAGTAAATAGAAAAAGGGGAAACAGAAGAGCCCCAATAACACACCATTTTTCTGTTTCTAGTTTGAATAGAAACAAAAATCTTCTATCTTTTGATTTAAATCATTTTATATAAAAAAGAAATTCTTTTTTTGAGACAGAGCCCCACTATGCTGCCCTGGGTACAGTACTGTGGTGTCACAGCCCACAGCAACCTCAAACTCTTGGGCTTAAGTGATTCTCTTGCTTCAGCCTGCCAAATAGCTGGGACTACTACAGGCAACTGCCACAATCCTCGGCTATTTTTTTGTTGCAGTTGTCATTGTATAGCATGCTTCAGGTGGGGTTTGAACCTGCCAGCCTCTGTATGTGGCTGGCACCCTAACTACCTAGCACAGGTGCCAAGCCAGGAAATGTATTTAAAGCTATATGCTGCTTTTTCCTGAGTATTGTCACTGTCACAAGTTCAAACACATAGTTTTCTCATCATTCAGTTTTGTTTATTTCATTTTGGACCTAAAAGTTCTATTCATTTCAACTTCCTGGACCCATTAAGTTTTTAGACTTTTTTTCTTCCAGGTAAATGGATTTTTTTCAGGTTATTTATTTTTTTCCACTGAGGCCAGTAAATGTGGTGGCATTTACCGACATTTCCTTTGTGGCCTAACACCTAGTCAAGTTGGGAGACTTCTACGTGTTTGGAAAAAATGTTCTCTGTTTGGGTCAAAGTTTTTTTTGAGACAGGGTCTCATTCTGTCATCCAGGCTAGTCTGCTGTGGTATCGTCATGGCTCACTGCAACCTCAGACTCTGGTGCTCAAGTGATCCTCCCACCTCAGCCCTGAGAACCTGGGACCGTAGGTGCCCGCCACTCCACCTGGCTTATTTTTCTGTTTTTCTGTAGAGTTGGGTCTTGCTCCTGCTCAGGCTCTGTCAGATGCATTCACTGTGCAGCTGTTCAGCTTTTCTTTGTCCTCACTTGTTCTTTGTTCTGCTTGATTTGTCTGTTGCTTTTATTTTTTGTGTCTGCATTTTAGGAAGGCTTGCAGAAGGGGTCCTCTGCCCTGCCTCCCAGCTCACTGACTGCCCCACTGCTTATAGGCTCTGCAACTTCCCTGGTGTGTTTCTACAAGGTCTCTAGATTCTGTATAATCACGGCCACCTGTTCTTTCTAGAGCTTTCCTCGTCCCTCTGAAGATACATTTTACAGTTCTGCTCTGATTGCAGTATCAGTTCTTATTCCTGGGGCCCGGTTTCTTCTGTTGAGTGTGTCATCTGGAGACCTGGGCGTGTGTCTCTAAGGGCACATTCAGCGCCTCTCGTGCAGCTGTGCAGGGCAGGGCTGGAAGCTGCTGTTGGAACTCGGCTATAAATTATTTTTGGGAGAGACGGGGGGATGGGGAGGGCGTGCTCTGTGGCTGGTCTTCGCCTCCTTGGTCCTTTCCATCCTCCTGAACATCACCCGAACGTGTTCCTGCAGGAGACAGCTGCTGAACCCCTGCTGGCAGCGCCTGCCCGGGGCAGGAGGTCTGGATCATTGAGCTGGCTGGGTCACATCTCTTCTTTGCTGTGGATCTCATTTTCTTGCCCAAGACTGAGGAGAGGTGGTAGTTGGGTTTGGAAGTCACTGTCCTGGTTTTGAATCTGAACTCTTCCCCTCCCAGGGCTTGGGCAAGTTACAGAACCTCTCAGGTCTTGATTTCCTTCTGTGTGGAGTGAGGAAATGAGTTGTGTATTCCATCCCCATTGCTGGCACCAGGAATGAGAATGCTCAAGCGACCGCGTCCTCAGTGTTCCTGGTGCTGGCTGTTGTTGCCTTATCTGTAAGTTACTTCTTGTGTCAGAGCAGCGATGTATTCTTTTTAGCCCGTGACTCCGTTAGTGTCCTGGAGAGCGTCTCTCCTTCATCTGTTTCAAAAGTCAGCACTCCATGCAGGATTCCCTTTGAGGAAGAAAGGTTTCCACTGTATGAAGAAGTTTTCAGACCACTGGACTACATGATTCTCTGGGTCCATATTGGATCCAGGTCTCAGTGACTCTGAGTTATGTCGCCTTCAGGCGCCTTCTCCACTCAAATGTCCGGAATGACAAGGAAACTTGATGACGGGAGGTGTGGGATGGACTCCATGTCCTCCACCCTCCTTCCTGTGGTGCATTTGGTCGAGCTGGGAACAAGAATGCTTCCCACCATCTCCGGGAAGCAAAGGGTGGCAAAGGGTGCCTCCTTGTTTATCTCCTGTAGGCATCAGGGAGACCCAGCCTACTTCCGGGGTGTTGACAGTCTGGGCCTGTCCTCACTTAGGCCTCACCAGGCTTCCCTGGAGGGTGGGAGAATGGGTTCTGGGTCCCAGGGTGTCTGTTGCAGGTGGGAATGAGGAATGAGAACTTGGGCTGTATAACTTAAAACAACCCACAAAACAAAAAATGACCCGACTCCTGCTAGCCAGGCTTTGAGGTCCCCAAAGCCATGCGGGCATCAGGTGCCTGTTCTTGTGTCTGAGTTAGCCAGCAGGAAGGGACGAGTCTGTGTGAGTCCTCTGCGTGTGGGGATCCCATTTCTCTGGTTTCTGTCGATCCCTCAGATCGGCTAGAGACATTTGTGGCCCTTTCCTTTTCCTTCTGTGTGCTTTGGGATCCCTTGGCGGTAGCCATTGTTCAGTGGAGGACGGAGCAGACTCCTGCGAGTGGTGGGGAAAGGTTAGGGAGCGTGTCAACAGTGAAGAGGGGTCTCTGTGGTTGGGGTGTTAAGGAGGTGTTCTTTCATTCAGTGCTGCCCTCCTCACTTCACCCTGGCCGTGCACAGTGAGGAAATGCTCCCCAGTGAGTGGGGGGAGCTCCAGGAGCAGACTGGCCATTGGGTTTTGGGTGTAAAATTAGTTTGTTGCCATCTGTATGGTCTCTGTAGTTATGAATTTTAAAACAGCAGTTTTGTACTTAAAAAACTCCCCCAACACTCCCAGCCTATAAATATAACAGCAAGCCGCCAGAATAGAAGTGCTAAAGAAGTGGGTTTCCTAGAAGTGCCAAGGGTGGGACTCGGGTGAGTCAACCCCAGGCTTTCTCGGAGGCTCCCTCCCACCTGCTGTCTGCACAGAAGTCAGCACATGTCCCTGGTCTGTCTTTGTAGTCACTCTTTAGAGGGGGCTGTGTGAGTTAGTGGCTTAGTGGACCTTACAGCCTGACTGAGGGAGAGAAGAGGGTCCGAGGGGTGCGGGGTATGTGTTTATAGTGAATCCTGTCCCCAGGCCTTTCTGTAAGAGGATCCTCCCCTCACCTCCCGGTTTCCCTCCTCTTTCTTCCCACTCCTCCTCCCCTCTCCCCACTTTCCCTCTCTCTTCTCTTCTCTCTACTCCTCCCCCTTCCTTTCTCTCCCCTCCCCTCTCCTTCCCTTCCCTTTTTCCTTTCTCACTCTATTGCCCAGGCTAGAGTACCTTGGCATCAGCTTAGCTCATAGCAGCCTCAAACTCTGGGGCTTAAGTGATCCTCCTGTCTCAGCCTCCCAAGGAGCTGGACTACAGGAACCCACCACCATGCCTGGCTAATTTTTCTATTTTTAGTAGAGACAGGATCTCGCTCTTGCTCAGGCTGGTCTCACAGCAACCTCAAACTTCTGAGCTCAAGCAGTCCACCCACTTTGGCCTCCCGGAGTGTTAGGATTATAGGTATGAGCCACCTCGCCTGGCCCTTTCTTTCTTTCTTGAGACACTGTCTTGCTCTGTTGCTCAGGCTGGAGTGCAGTGGTACAGTGGAGTGCAACCTTGAACTCCTGGGCTCAAGTGATCCTTCTGCCTCACCCTCCCAGGTAGCTAGGACTACAGGCACATGCCACCATGCACGGCTAATTTAAGGAATTTGCTTTGTAGAGGTGAGGTCTTGCTATGTTGGCCAGGCTGCTCTTGAACTCCTGGCCTGAGAGGACATTTTTAATCGGAGATCCGAGGAGATGAGTGAGTGGGGAGCATGCCTGGCCTGTGTGTGAGAAATGGCCAAGGGGCCCTGGGAGAATGGAGGGAGGAGATAAGAAGCAGGGGACTAGCTGGGGACTGGGTCTCAGAGGCCTTGGGTTTTTGGCTTTTACCCAGAGAGAGCCTGGGATTTTGAGAGATTGAGGGGAATGTGGAAATTCTGATGGCTTAGATCTCCTCAGTGAACTAGGAAGCAAGATCATTAGTTAAGGCAATTTAAAACCCAGCTTTTACTCTACAAGTCCCCTTGAAGTAGGTAACCTCTTCGATGTGGCAATGTAGTGGAGATAGCACATGCCCTTGGGTAGGACGGGCCTCCTTCAAACACTGGCTTGGCCACTTTGCTCGTTTGTGACCGGAGGCAAGGTCACTGACCTCAGGATGCTGTAGTTTCTGTGTCTGTAGGAGGGGGAGGGGTGTGCCGACCTTGAGTTGGCTGAGTTTGAGGGGAACGGTGTTC
The DNA here is from genome assembly GCA_963574575.1 of Galagoides demidoff. Lineage (NCBI taxonomy): Eukaryota > Metazoa > Chordata > Mammalia > Primates > Galagidae > Galagoides > Galagoides demidoff. The sequence continues at coordinate 6,379 of CAUYQV010048076.1, forward strand.
ACAGAAGGGCAGTCACACATTGACTTTTTGTTTTTTAGAGGCAGAGTCTCACTCTGTCGTCCTCACTCAGTGCTGTGGTATCACAGCTCACAGTAACCTTCAACTCCTGGGCTTAGGCGATTCTCTTGCCTCAACCTCCTATGTAGCTAGGACTACAGGTGACTGCCACATCCCCCGGCTATTTTTTTGTTGTAGTTTGACTGAGGCTGGGTTCAAACCCACCACTCTCAGTACATGGGGCCACACCCCTGCTCACTGAGCCACAGGTGCTGCCTCACACATTGACATTTTTAATCAGAGATCATAGGAGATGAGTGGGTGACCCATGGACTGTGGTGGGGAGCAGTGTAAGTGCTGGGCACGTGGTCCCTCAGAGATGCTTGGACTGGGTGAGATGGTGCTGTTCTCAGGAATGCATAAAGGTGAGGACAGCTTTGGCCCTAACGGATGGAGCCTCCCGTGTTTGCTTTTCCCATCTGGGCAGTGGGTTTTACAGTGTTGCATGTGTCTGTCCCCCGTTTGACCCCAGGGTCTTCAGAGCAGGGACTTTCTCCTGTGTTACCTAATTGGCCTTTATGAAGAACATGGCCTCAGTAGCATCATGGCTCAGCCTGCCAAGCTGGCAGCCCAGACTTTAGAGGTCCGTCTTCCCTGTAGTTACAGCACTCAGGGAAGGTTTTCTGGAACTTCAGTGGCTGGTGGCTGGGCAGAGTCAGGCGCTGAGCGTTAGGTTTGCCTTCCACACCCTTGAGCTAGGCTGACTGTTACGGCGCCCAGACATCCACGTGGGGGGAAGGGGAGTAGCCTATATTATAATCCTTCCTTGTACATATGAGGAACATGCATGCTTCATAAAGTGTGAGAAATAGATAGTTATTCTGATATTTAAGAAATCATCATGGAGCAGGCCTGGAGTCACCCATCCTAGGAAGTCCCAGGAAGCAGCTGAGCATGTGTGTGTGTGTGTCTGTGTGTCGGAGTGGCTCAGCCTCCCCAGTGCCCTCGCTGTGGTCCTGCCCCACTGGCTCTGAGGAGACACCCAAGACTGGAGCCTGCCTCCCTTTGCCTGTCCAGTGCCTTCCCTCTATCATGTGACATGTCTTTGGAAGGCCCTAAGCCAATTCACCTTTTTGTTCTAAACTTAATTTTTAAGCAGTACCAATCCTTTTATCTATTCAGATGGAAGCCTTAGATCATAGTCTGTTAAAAGCTGTACATTCCTGGGTGTTTCTTTTCCTCATGGTGACCTTGCCAGCTAGTTCAGTTTTATGTACAAGGAAGTTGGGGCGGAGAGACTGTGTGTGTCTCACAGTCTCTTGGTCCATGGTGGGTGGATTCAGGTGCAGGCCTGCGGCTCTTTGCGGCACCTTTTACAGGGAAACCCTCCCCTCACCCCCTGTTCCACAGGACCCCTGTCAAACTCGCTCGAGATGCAGCTCTAGGAACGTTGTTCAGCCCTGTTGCTGCTCTGGGACCTCAGGCTGTTGATGACCACTTGGATGTCGAGATCGTCTCAACTTCCAGACCCTGTGTGACTATGGGGGACAACCAAAGACTGAAGCCTGGCACACCCACGCTTCTGCTTCTTTCTTTTTTGCAGACCCTGTATCTTTGTCCACAGCTCTGTGGGTTTGTGAGAATAGGAAGTGAAGTACTTCCTATATAAGCTTTGTCAAGCTCATGTGCTCTCCCGGCTTCACATCGGGGCACAGTCATCGTGCCAAATCAAATGGTTTCTCTTTTAGAATCAGCAGCAGAAAGTTGTGGGCATCCCTGCTTAGACTGTGCGCCGACATCCGCTGCGTGTGTCCACGTGGGAATCTTGCTTCCTCCCGTGTTCTTCTACCCTGCTGGCTTATTATTATTATTTTTAATGTCTTAGTTTTAGGAGATTGGCCCAGATTTTTTAAGGTTAGTGGGCCGGATACATGAGCTGTCTGATAAGGGACAGAGTGAGCCAGGAATTTGGGGAATATTCTGTCAGAGGCCCGGGATGCATGCCCAAAGTAGGAAAATCTTGTTTAGACAATGAGGTTGGAAAGACTTCGCCTTTCCTCTCTCTCTCCAAAGTATTAGATTGGTTGCTTTATACAGAGTCAGAAAAGTACTCCTCTAGTTACTGACCGTGCACTGTTTTGCTGTGTGACTTTAGCTTGTACATTCCCAACTGGTTTTTTTCAAGGAAAACAAATTGCAGACTCCTACATGCTTATTAATTTTATTATTGATTTCAGTTGTTCCTTTATCCTGCTTTATATGCTGGTAATTGTGGGCCAGTAATGCAATGTTTTATAGCTGTGTGATGACTGCCATCACTCCAAGACTCACAGGGAGTGAGGGAACTAAAATATATTACAAGAGAGGATGAGCACGTGTCAGTAAATGCGAAGGGACAGAATGATAGTTCCCGGAAATATTTTGTATTGGAGGGAATGAGCCCTATTTTCTAAGATATTTTTTAAGGGATTGGTCATAGCTTTCTTTTTTTGAGAGAATTTCACTCTTGTCCCAGTGTCGTCATAGCTCACAGCAACCTCAAACTCCTAGGCTAAGTGACCTTCTTGCCTCAGCTTCCCAAGTAGGTGGGACTATAGGTGCTTGCTACAATGCCCGACTATTTTTTCTATTTTTAGTTGAGACAGAGTCTCAATCTTGCTCAGGCTGGTCTCAAACTCCTGAGTTTAAGCAGTCCACCCGCTTTCACCTCCAAGCTAGGATTATAGGTGTGAGCCGTCGTGCCTGAACTATACCGTCGTACATTTTGATTCTAGAACTTACAGACTTTAGTTTAGGTGTTAGCTATTTTTAAAATGAAAGAACTCCAAACTTCATTTTGTAAGGCATTGTGGTTTTGCAGGCATTTGGTGATGACCTATAGAAGAACTTTTGAGAGGTGCCACATTAAGATATGAGTGTCAGAGAGTTTAAGAATATTGTATAGCTGTGTCCCTATGACTTTTTCTTTTGAATTCTTGTTTTCTTTTGGACCAACGTTTAGAATTCCCGCCATGGAGGTTGCTCTGTGCTTCTCTTGTTAGGCTCTGGGAATGCTAGGAGGTGGTGTTGGCTGGTTAGGTTGGTGGCTTCATTGCTGCCCCTTGATTGGTTTCATCTTGACCAGGAGAGGTTTTAAATGTGGCACTCTCGGGGGCAGTGCTGGGAAAGTAGACACACCTTCCTGTCTCTAGGGTGGTGGACAGTCTGTTACTTGTGTGCTTCCTCCTAATTGGTAGTCTGCCAACACCTGGCAGGATATTATGAAATTTAAACCAAATGAGGTTAAAATGGAGCCTCTGTGCTGCTGAACAGACGCGGACTGACGGCAGGACTCTAGGAGAGTTTCAGTAGAAGCAGTGAGATCACAGCCAGGAGCAAAGCGGTATTAAGCCCTCTGTAAGGGCCGCGTTCAACTTAGCTTGTGTGGTTAAATGAATTGGTCATGTCTAAGGGGCATTTCAGCCACAGAATTCACTTTATTTATTTTTATTAATCATAAACACATATATCATGTATACATTAATGCGGGGGTCCTCAAACTTTTTAAACAGGGGGCCAGTTCACTGTCCCTCAGACCGTTGGAGGGCCAGACTGCGGGCCCTGGGACGAGTCAGCTGCTAAGCAGGACAGGCAGTGGTGGCAAAAACACCCAGTGGGCCGGATAAATGTCCTAGGCGGGCTGCATGTAGCCTGCGGGGCGGTAGTTTAGGGAAGCCTACATTAATTACTCTCAAGTCCTTGGGCTGGGCTGGCACTCCTGCCTGGAGATTTGGTTGTAGTATGTTTCTGAGTTATGAGGCCACTTGCCGGTGGGCTCTGCTGAGCTCAGTAGTCCTAGTCCATTTGAAGGAGAGTGTGCATCTACGATGGGTAGGACACAGTAGCCGTGCTCCTTAGGGGACCTGCAGCCAGCTTGGGTACCAGTTGCGAGGCAGCAGCAGCGGTGGGCAGGATTAGGTGAGGGAGATGACAGACGTTCCCTGGAGACTGGGGTGTGTGGGGGAGAGGGGCTGCGGCGCAAGGCGGTGCCTCTCATGTTTGGCAATTCAGACTGTGTAAAGGGGAAGACAGAACTGGTCTGAGAGTATAAAGCAGAAGTTTAAAACGCAGGGAAGAACTCGAGCTGGGCAAAGCGTATGATCTGTTGGTGGGAGGACTTGGTGGAGTCTGAGTCTTCAAGCTGTTCCTTGCTTTCCTGAGCAGGGGTCCTCGGATGGGTCCAGCCACCCTGGGGAGTCTTCCTTTCTGTCCAAGTAGCGACCCAGTGACCCATAGAAGCTGTGACATTAAAAATGAGAAGGGAATTTCTACAGATACGTCTGTGGTTAGTGTCATGACATTCTAGTCAGTGACGGACGGCACGTATGCACCAGGGTGCTCCGGTTAGGTCAGAGTGGACCCAGAAATCCCTGTCACCCAGTGATGTGTGGTGGTCACTGTGATGCTGGGGCCGGGATAATGCTGTGGTGTGTGGCATTAGTCACATGTTGGTTGTGTTGCTAATGACAGACCTGCTCTGCCAGTTATGGAAATGCCCAGCAACAGCCCCGCCTTCCCCTCCACCAGCCACTTGCTCACTGACCTGCAGGCTCTGCTCATGGTGCCCACGCAGCAGGGCACGTTCTCTGTGTGGTACCGTTTGTTATCTTTCCTACCATATTTTTGCTGTACCTTTTCTATGTTGAGATACACAAACACTTCACACTGTGTTACAGTGTGAAGTTCAGCAGTCGGCAGTACTCAGCCCAGCCGCAGGTGTGTAGCCTGGGAGCAGCGGCTAGCCACACAACCTGCAGGGTGGTGGCTGTCCCATCCAGGTCGGTGTGAGCTCTGTGGTGATAACACAGCTGTGAAATCAGTGACACCTGTCTCAGAATGTATCTGCATGTGACAGTCCAGAGTTTCAGTTGCCTGCTGTCTGAAAATATTAACACATTGCTAATGGTCATGAGTCACCCTGAAAAATGAATAGTTTCTATGTAAAATTGCCGGTCAACAATGTTTAAGATATTTTGAAAGAGAGGACACATTCACATGTTCAGTATGTTGTTATAATTGTTCTATTTTATTATTAGTTATTATTGTTAATTTCTTACTGTGCTTAATTTATAAGTTAAACTTTTTTTTTGTTTGTTTGGGACAGTCTCACTGTATTGCCCCAGGTAGAGTGCTGTGGCGTCACAGCTCACAGCAACCTCCAACTCTTGGGCTTAAGCAATTCTCTTGCCTCAGCCTCCCAAGTAGCTGGGACTGCAGGCGCCCACCACAACGCTCAGCTGTTTTTTTTTTTTCTTGTTGTTGTTGTTGTAGTTGTCATTGTTGTTTTAGCTGTGGGCTGGATTAGAACCCGCCAGCCTCAGTGTATGTGGCTGGTGCCCTACCTACTGAGCAACGGGCGTAGCCCTGTAAGTTAAACTTTATCATAGCTCTGTATACATAGGAAAACACATATATGTTTAAGTTAAACTTTATCATAGTTCTGTATACATAGGAAAACACATATATGGACCATGTGTAAGGTATATACTGTCTGTGGTTTCAGACACCTCCTGTGTCTGTTATTACAAGGAGCTATAAAGGGGTGGCTTTATTTTCCTATCTCATTAAGCGTCTTTATTGACTCATCTGGTACTGTAGATGGTTAGTAACACAGTATAAAGGAACTTGGACATCTTTACGCCATATGGAATCTGCCATCCTACTGGCATTTATTGTGACAAAACTTAAACTCTAAAGTTTTGTGGAATGTTTTGCTAGTTTCAGTGTTGTAGTTGAAACTAAATATTTTCTGAAAACTTAAACAAATTTTTTAAATGAAAAAATAAAGCACTTGACTGTGGGGTTCAGACTGACCTAAGTTTATTCCTCCGTTCGTCACCTCATAATTGTGTGATGTTGGGCAGGATCTTTGCCTTTCTGAGCCTTGGGGTCTTGGGCTCCACAGGTGAGGAACGCGTGGGGGAGTTGAGTAATGGCAACAAGTACTTGGCGGATTTGGCTCAGACGTCTGATCTGTGAGTCGTGCTGTGACTCCTCCTTAGCCGTGGCCTGTGTTCTTCTCAGCCCACCAGTAAATATATATATATTTTTTGGAGATGGTTTCACTCTGTTGCCCAGGCTAGAGTGCCAGGGTGTCAGCATAGCTCACAGCATTTCAAACTTCTGGGTTCCGGTGACCCTCCTGCCTCAGCCTTCTAAGTAGCTGAGACTACAGGTGCTTTCCACAATGCCTGGCTAATTTTTGTATTTTTAGTAGAGATAGGGTCTCTTGCTCAGGCTAGTCTCCAACTCCGGAGCTCAAGGATTTCCTCTTCTTCACCCTAAGCCCAGCGTGCTGGGATTACAGGTATGAACCAGCAGGTCTTGGCCCATCAATAAGTGCCAGCTCTCCTGGGAGGGAGGGCATGACTGTCCCACCTGAGAAGAGCTGCCATGGAGTTGCCTGAAGCATAGGGGGACCCAGTGCCAGAGCTGCGGCCTGGGCAGGCAGCAGGCACGGTGTCTGTGCCTGGAATCCTCTGGTTTGCTGGGATGAATTTGGATTTTTTGAGAGTGGTAGAGGGACCACTGGCTAACTATGTTTTATGTTCTGAAAAACAAGGTGGAGTAGCAAGGATTTTGCTTGCTTTTGCTACTTTTAAAACCAAAGTTCTTGCACAGTTTTATAACTAGAAGAGCATTTCTGTGATGGGGCTGTCTCCTTCGAGAATATTCAGCAGATTTTACAAGGCTGGGACAGTGGGCCGGGGTTCTGGGGGTGCTTCTGGTCGACACTCTGCCTCCGTGAGCCTTTGCAGGTCTCCCTTCTCTGGCTCTGTGTGGCCTGTCAGCGTCCTCCCAGTGGGACAGAACGTAGCAGCGAGCCAGTGGTTTGTAGCAGACCTGACAGAGACAGGAGTGTTAAGGAAAATACCTACTGGCCCTCCTCACCTACCAGGGAACCTGCTGCCGAAGTTCCTTGTTACAGCAAATATATTTCAGGTCCTTGGGGTGTGTGTGAGTTTTGGTGAGGACTGCATGTCCATGCAGCTTGCAGATGGTTTTTTCAGAGGCTTGTTTCTTGCTAAAATTTTAATATTGGTGCTTATTTTTCTCTTGGGTTTAATATGTTGATCTCATTTTTTTCGAGTCTTTTTTTTTTTTTTTTCCCTTAAGTCTTGTGTAAGCTCATATGACTTAGTCTAGAATGTATCCTTGCCTGAATGGTCTCGCCTGCCTGCCTGTTAAATGAGCCATACTCTTGTGGAGAGTTTCCTAATTTTGGCCGTACGTGTTCACTTCAGATAGAGAACTTTCTAGTGGACAGACTTTCAGACTAACGTTTTATTCTTCTTCAAAGATACCATTACGTTTTATTTGGTCCTTAATCCTTTCATTGCTTCTGAAACCATTCTCTTGTTCTCTAATACGATCATGGCGCTTTTAAACTTTACTCTGAATTTTGAGAGTGATTTTAGCCTAGGCCGTTCTGGTAGCTTGCCCTTTAACCAGGAAAGAAATCAAGAAATTATCTATTCAGACATGTACTTTCTTAAAAAGCACTATCAGGTATTTATGAGTCTATTATGAAATAGTCTTTAAAAAATATTTGCTACTGGCAGAGAATGTCTAGGTGGTAATTTAACTGAGGTGCCTATCACAGTACACGATAGGTTTTAGAATATGCTTCATGGATTTTCACAGAGATTATTTTGACCGAATGACTGTTCCTTAACTGCTAATGGTACTCTATGCTGGATATGTTCATTTTAAAGCAGACATAATGTGCGTTGCAGTTGGCATGTTTCAGGTACTGACAGCTCACCAGATGCCTCAGTAGTGCAATTTAGAATCATGTCTTCATTTTTAAGAAATGTAAGAACTCTGAGATTCTGGGTTTGTGAGTGGCCCTGGAGCTGCAGGTCTGGTGCACTGTTGGCCTGTGCTAAGTGGTGAGATCATCCCCCTGAGAAATGTCAGCCGTCAGGTCCTCGTCCTCCCCACTCCTATCACCACTTACATTTTGGTGGATCTTGACAAGTATGAAATACAAATATAGGCAAGACTATAATCAAAAAGAGTGATTTTTCTCCCCCTAGGAATCCTGATTTCTAGATAATCAGGACAGCGTCCCTCATTTTACTTTTTCATGTCTTTTCTGCTCCTCAAATCAAACATGTATGCTCTTTATTTAAATATCACCTGTGCAGAATCAGCAGTGGATTTTTGTTTCTAAGAAAAGCATAGCATTTAGGTGCTGTGTGGGTTTCTTTAACACTGATTCCTACCAAGTTGAATCATTTTCAGTGATTGTCTTACCTGCCTCTATGACATACTTAGACTTGTGAAATACTTTGATGCTGCTGCTGCTATGGTTTTAGGTTTGCTGTCTGGTATCCTGGTTCTTAATAAGAGATGAACATTGTTCCTGAGTTGACCATAATTAATAACAGAAAGGCTTTTAATTTTTTTTCTTTTTAAGAAGGGGAGTGGGGCAGTGCCTGTGGCTCAAAGGAGTAGGGCGCTGGCCCCATATACTGGAGGTGATGGGTTCAAACCCAGCCCTGGCCAAAAAAAAATCAAAACTATTTGCTATTCAGAAGAGAAGGGGAAGGGATGGGGAAAGGAAGAGGAAGGTAAAGGAGAAGGGAAGGCAATAACACAAAAGCTTTAATAGTGCTCTGCAAATAAAAACACCAGCATAACATTTTAGAGAGAGGATCAGAGTATCTTGAGTTCACTTCATTTGCTTCAAATATAAAATCAGAACTGTTGCCCTAATCCAGTGCCACTCACAAACCCAGTGCGATGCCCCACTGACCAGTCACTCCTCTGGCCACCGTGCCCTTCCCTTTTCTGAGAATGTGCCAGGTTCACTCCCACCTGAAGACCTGCCTTGACTGGGCCGTCTGCCTGGAGCTTCTCCCTGCTGTATTTTCTCCAGGGTCGCTCACCCCTGTTTGTTGTTGGGGGTCTCAGGGCAGACACCCTGTTAGAAGACATACCAACCTGCAGTCACTCGGCAGTCATTTCCTATAGCATTATGCTATTTTTCCAGCAGAGCAGCTGTTATTTTAGTGGGGGGGGGGGATTGACCTGTGTATCTGTTTAATTTATTTATTTTCTGTCCTCTCCATTGGAATACACACCCCAAGAGGGCATGGGGCTTTCTGTCTGTTCTGCTCGTTGCTCTCCGGTGCCTTTCACAGAAATATTTGTGCAACAAACGGAGGTTAATGAAGGGCACAGGAAACAAGCTTTCACTGATGATTTTTCTGTGTGTGATAACACTTGGACTTTCTCAGGTTGTTTGATCATCTTGACTGTAGGAAATAAGTCAAGGTGATCAACACCGAGGCTGTCACCCTAAGGTCTGGCACTTAAGTAGCCCAACCTGTTTTTCAGGTTTGTACCAGTTAAATGCCACCTTGCTTGAACGATTACATGTGCTTGTGTCTCTTAGTGGTGTCTTGGCAGGTGGGGTCTGATTGGTCCCCAGAGAGAAGACTTTGTGGCTTCCTTGCTGGATGGGGCTACTGGCCCCTGGGAAATGGGTTCTGGGTAGGGAGGGTGTGTTGTCTGATAGTTTTGTGCTGAGTCAGTGCCCCCCGCCCACGGACAGTGTGCTGGGCAGTGGACTGCCAACGTCTGTAGGGGACGTTTTCTGTAGCTGGGTGCTGTGTTGGTGAACTCAGATAAGCTCTGAGCACTCTCACCTGGGCCCTCCGCAGCTCCAGCAGGCCTGGCCTCCCTGCTCTTGAATGAACGTTAATAAGGCATTATTTTCTTTCTTTGTCTTTTTTTTATTTTGACAGAGTCTCTCTCTCAGTCATGCTGGGTAGAATGCCCTGTTGTCATAGCTCACAGCAGCCTTAAACTCCTGGGCTCAGGTGATCCTCTTTATCTCAGCCTCCCTAGTAGCGGGGACTACAGGTACCTGCCAAAATGCCTGGCTAGTTTTTCTGTTTTTAGTAGAGATGGGGATCTCCCTGTTGCTCAGTCAGTTCTGGAACTCTTGAGCTCAGGCAGTCCACCGACCTTGGCCCCCCAGAGTTCTCCTCATGTGTGAACAACCGTGCCCAGCCTAATGCAGCTCTTTTCTTTCAGTTTTTTGTTTACCTGAAAATGTCTTCATTTCACTTTCATTTATGAAGAATACTGTAGTAGGGTTCTCTTGAGGTGGGACAGCTTCAATAGGATATATCAATACAGTAGAACTTCCCTAGTTGATCACCTCCCTACACAGACTGCTTCCTTAAGTTGACCAAATTTTCATAGATCCGTCATGCACCACAGGTATATATCGGTAGGCCTAGTTTCTTATGTTGACCACCTCCATATTTTGACCAGTTTATTATAATTCCTTGGGTGGTCAACAGAGGTTCTATGTATAGCTGTATGAGAGGGGATTATTAGAGGAATTGGCTTACATGATTATGAAGGCTTA
>CAUYQV010048078.1:0-12006 GCA_963574575.1 Galagoides demidoff
TTTTTTGAGACGGAGCCTCAAGCTGTCCCCCTGGGTAGAGTGCTGTGGCATCACAGCTCATAGCAACCTCCAACTCCTGGGCTCAAGCAAGTCTCCTGCCTCCGCCTCCCAAGTAGCTGGGACCACAGGCGCCCGCCACAACGCCCGGCCATTTTTGGGTTGTAGCCATCATTGTTGTTTGGCGGGCCCAGGCTAGATTCGAACCCTCCACCTCAGGTGTACGTGGCTGGTGCCTTAGCCAATTGAGCCACAGGCGCCGAGCCTCTGTAGAAAAAATTAAAAAGAGGCCATTATCTGAGAGAATAAAAGAAAAAAAATTACTACATATCTTTTGTCTCATCATTGACAATTTAGATTTAAATTGCTAAATCTCTGGAGGAATTATAAGTAATATCAGAGGTGATCTGTAATGAGTAATATGTCTAAAGTTAGATTATATTAGAATATATCTCTTGTGCTGTTCTTAGATGCTAAATTCACATTTAAACTCAATTTTCATAACAAATGACTTTTTAGTCTATGCTCCTCTTGGGGAAACTTTGTACTTTGACATTTCAACATATTGCTCTGTCCTAATGTTGGCATTTTTGACAAACTTGAACTGCTGGACCTATTTCACTGTGCAAGCCAGTAAGTACCACATTGCCCACCATTAAAAAGTATGTTAGTGTCCCCATGCACGCTGAGGTGGACACACGGATTACCAGTCCCGCCCTGCAGGTTTTGCAGCCTCATCCCCTTGGGGATCTGTATTCTAGAGAACTATGCAGTCAAGGAGATACTTATGCACCCCTCGGAAGCACATTGATACCATTATTTTATGAATCTTCATTTTATAAATTGGTCTCCTTTTTCTGACCTGGTCATCCACTTAGAGAAGCCTACATTTCATGTTCAGTCTATACATGAACTGGAAGAGGTCTTAGATAAAAACCTCATATTTATATGATCACAGAGAAAGCTCCCCAGTCAAGCTTTAGGTGAGAGTTTTACAACATGTGCTAATAAAATGCAGCTCAGACACAGTCCGGTATGAGGAGCCACGTTAGTCATCTCCAGATGTGTAGACAGCTCTCTCAGGACTGTGTGCTCCACAGGAGAGAATGGAGAAATAACTGAGGGGTCTTATTTATGGTTCACATTTGAGGATAATTCAACTCTATCTGGGAATATTTGTGTAAATGAGAGCCAGGTAGTGTACACAACTTCTTTGTTATTGTAATATCTGTTGGGGTCATCAGATACATGTCTTAGCCTATTCAGCCCGCACTAACAAAATACCGTAAATTGAGTAGCATATAAACAGCAGAGATGATGAAACTCAAAAGACATGGTCACATTATTCACCTCTCAGCTTGACAAGAAAATACAGAAAATGCAGGCATATATTATTTTATTGCATTTCACTAGGCTTTGCAGATACTGTGTGTTTATTAAAAATGGAAGTTTGGTAGCAGCTCAGCTCTGCCTGCAGCAGGCCTGTCGGGGCTAATTTGCCAACAGCATACACTCACTTCATGCCTCTATGTTAACTTGTATTAATTTTCTCAATGTGGTAAACTTCTTTGTCATTATAATACCTGTTGTGGTCATCAGTCATTTCTGCTGTTATATTGTCATTGTTTGGGGACACCGTGAACTATGCTGACATAAATCAGGAAACTTCATCAATGCTGTGTGTGTTCTAACTGTCCCATCAACAGGCCCTTACAACATCTCCCCCTCTCCACTAGGTGCCCTATTACTTCGGACACACAGAGACTGAAATTATGACAGTTACTAACTTTCCAATGGCCTCTAAATGTTTAAGTGAAAGAAAAAGTCCCACGGCTCCCACGTTAAATCAAATGCTGGCAATGATTAAGCTTAGTAAGGAAGGCATAACAAAAGCTGAGATAGGGTAAAAGTCAGGCCCCTTTGCACCAGTTAACCAAGTTGTGAATATAAAGAAAAGTTCCTGGAAACTAAAAACGCTATGCCTGCAACCACATGAATGACAAGAGAGAGAAACAGCGCTGCTGATACGGAGAAAGTTGTAGCCATCTGGATAGAAGATCAAAACAGCCACAATACTCCCTTATGCCAAAGCTTAACCCAGAGCAAGTTCCAGACTCTTCAGTTTAAAAAAGTCCCAGAGAAGGGTGGCGCCTGTGGCTCAAGGATTAGGGTGCTGGCCACATATACTGGAGGTGGCGGGTTCAAACCTGGCCCCAGCCAAAAAACTGCTGAAAAAAAAAAAAAAAAGTCCCCGAGAGGTTATTAAGGTGTAGAAGAAAAAATTGAAGGTAGCAGAGATTGGTTCACAGGGTCAGGAAAAAAGTCATCTTCATACATAAAAGTGCACGATGAAGCAAGTTCTGACGTAGGAACTAATGCTAGTTATCCAGAAGATACAGGTGAGATTGTTGACACTGAACAACATATTTTCAACATAGATAAAACAGTCTTCTGCTGGAGGAAGATGCCATCTAGAACTTCCATAGCTAAAGAGAGGTTAATGTCTGGCTTCAAATTTCAAAGGACAGGTTGACTCTCTTGTTGGAGGCTAAGAAGCTGATGATGCTCAGCTAGAGTTGATGTTCATTAACCATTCCTAAAATTCTAGGATCCATAAGAATGAAAGCTAAATTTACTCCCCCTCTGTCCTATAAATGGAAAATCCGAGCCTGGGTGGCAGCACATGCCTCTCTGTGTACACCACGGTTACTGAATATTGTCCACCCACTGACTGGACCACTGCACGGACTGCTCGTGGGCAGCGCACCTCATTACGTGAGAATCTGGGAGATGTGCAGAAAGATTAATGGTGTTTCCATGCCTGCTAACACGGCGTCCATTCTGTAACTGATGGATTAAAAAGCAAATGTGACTCTCAAGTCCTCTTGAGTTCAGTCAAGACCTGTTTGATTTCAAGTCCTAAGAAATAAATTTCATAAGACTATAGCTACCATAGCTAGTGATTCCTCCGATAGATCTGGGAAACGTAAATTGAAGGCCTTCTGGAAAGGATTCACCACTCTAGATGTGACTAAGAATGTTTCTGATTCATGGGAGGAGGTCTAAATACCAACAGTAGCAGGAGACGGAGAAAAGTTCAGACTCCATGGATGACTGTAAGACTTCATGGTGTTAGTGGGGGAACTGACCACAGAGGTGCTGGAAATCACAGGAAAACTGGAATAGAAGTAGGACCCAGCGGTGTGACTGCACGGTGGCACTGTCACAACAGAACTTGAATGGGTAAGGAGTTGCTGCTTACAAGTGAGCAAAGAAAGCGCTTCCTTGACTTGGAATCTACTCGTGGTTTGGATGCTGAGGACATTGTTGAAATGGCAGCACAAAACTTAGAATAGCACAAAAACTCAGTTGGTAAATGAGTGGAGAGGATCTGAAATGGTTGGGCTCAATTTTGGAAGGTGTACTGTTTGTAAAATGCTATCACAGTGCATCTCACACTGCAGAGAAGCCTTTTGTAGAAGGGAGAGTCAATCAGAGAAGCAAACTTCACTGTCTTATTTAAATAAATTGCCACAGCCACTCCAACTTAGTCAGCAGCCATCAGCATCTGGGCATGAGCCTCCACCAGCAGCAAGAGAGAGGCTCACGGAGGGCTCCGATCATCGTTAGCATTTTCAGCAACAAATTATTTTTAATTAAAGTATTTACATTGCTTTTATACACATGATGGTATTTCACACCTAACTATAGTATAGTTGAAACATAGCTGTTATATGTATTGGGAAATCAACCAGTTCGTTTGACTTTCTTTATTATGACGGTATTCACTTCATTGCAAAACCGAACCAGCAGTATCTCCAAGGCGCACCCCTACCACAGTACACAGACGCACACATTTTCGAGGGTGCTAAAGGCTGGTTTAGTCCTCAAATCCTCCATTTGTGATTTATTTCCTGTTCCTCCCAATTATTAGATCACTAAATTGCAAATAGCTTTATCAAAGTCTGAGAACTCCAATTTCAAAATTAACAAGCAAATAAATTAAAACAAAATCCAGTGATTCAGTCATTACCAGCTCTGTCAATTTTTTATAGGTTCAGGTCAAATTATTAACCCTTTCCAATCTTACGTCAGACCTCATCCAATATAATGAGCTTTTTGTTTTTTATAAACAAAAATACTGTAATTACTTTATGTAACCTGAAATAGATAATTAAACCATCCGGTAAGTTCATATTTATGATTTTCCCTTTTAAAACTGTCAGATAAATACAAGTAATCCACCAACCTCTTTTCTGCTCAAAATAAGTAAGAGCTGAGGACTGTGCAGGTGGCAGAAAAGTAGGATTTAAATCTCTTGGCGTCCTATTTATTAAAATCATATGTAGTAATGATCCCTTGCCGTTCAGACATCTGTTACATGTTCTTAATGTCGGGATTGACATTAACGTCAGCACACTCACGTTAATTCTGTAAGGTGCTACTTCATTCACAATCTACAAATGGGAAAATGTTGGCCTATGGAGGTTAATTTCCCCAAGGTATATAAATAGCAACAGTGGAGCCAAAGGAGGGTGTCTTTTCTAGTATAGCAGGAAGATTTATGTAACTCTAACTCAAAATTTTAAAACTTGCCACAGTAGGTTTCCTACGTAGGATAGGAAGGAGTGTGTGGTAAATTATTACTGGGTGTTACTCAGAATAGAAACGACGCCAGATGCTATAAAGAAACGGTAAGCAGTCTCTCTCCTCTGAGGTGGCCCCGTGAGGAGGCCCAGCTCGCGGAGCTGTCCTGACCCTGAT
Organism: Galagoides demidoff; assembly: GCA_963574575.1. Classification (NCBI taxonomy): domain Eukaryota; kingdom Metazoa; phylum Chordata; class Mammalia; order Primates; family Galagidae; genus Galagoides; species Galagoides demidoff. Next base: position 4,762 of record CAUYQV010048078.1, read on the forward strand.
TAAAGAGAGAAAGTGAGAGCTGCCCACTCGGCCCCCAGGCCTTTAGTTGTCCTTTGTCCAAGTTTTTTTTTTTTTTTTAATTAAATCATAGCTGTGTACATTAATACAGTCATGGGGTATAGTGTGCTGTTTTTATATACAATTTGAAATATTTTCATCAAACTGGTTAATAGCCTTCATGTCATTTTCTTAGTTATCGTGTTAAGACATTTATATTCTACATTTAGAAAAATTCATATGTACCCTTATAAGATGAACCAAAGGCATGATCCCACCAATCACCCTCCCTCCTCCCATCCTCCCCCCTCCCCCTTCCCCTACCTTCCCTCTTCCCTTTCCCCATATTCTTGAGCTAAAATTGGGTTATAGCTTTCCTATGAAAGCTATAAATTAATTTCATAGTAGGTCTGAGGAGGCTCAAGTACCCATTGACCCACAAATGGATCAATAATATATATGTGTGTGTGTGTGTGTGTGTATACACACACCAGGGAATACTATCCAGCCCTAAAGAAAGATGGAGACTTTACCTCCTTCGTGTTTACATGGATGGAGCTGGAAAATACTCTTCTTAGCAAAGTATTTCAAGAATGGAAGAAAAAGTATCCAGTGTACTCAGCCCTTTGTCCAAGTTTTAACTGATATGTGATTATAATGGTAAGAGAAACCCAAACTGGAACTTCTTAACCAAACTTCTCCTGCCTGTCTGACCCACTAAAATCACAAGACATAATAAAATGATTGTTGTTTTATGCTACAAAGTCACAAAGCAATAGGTAATTGGAACACCAGATTTGCCTAGAAATAATAGAATTTATGACTTATTTATAATAGCCCACTAGCTTAATCATTTGGGGCTACTATCGCAAGTTATCATGGACTAGGTGGCTTCCAAAGTAATACAGTTCTCATAGTTCTGAAGGTTGAAACTCCAAGCCCAGGGTAACCAGTAAGGTCAGGTGACATGGTAGCCACCTTCTGGGTTGCAGATGCAGACATCATGGTGTGTCCTGCCCCGGGGGAAAGGCAGAGAGCGCTCCAGGTCTCTGAGGATTATACTTGCATGAACTTCTTACCTTCCGTAGGTCTTCCTAATATCATGGGGCGGGGGTAGTATGTCAACTTATGAATTTTGAATGCACGCATACACATACCATAAGAACCACTAAGAGGTTTTATTATTATTTTCCCCAGAAGAGAGGGACTGGTTATAAGACCATGGATCTTGTAAAGAACCCCAAGGACCACTTGAAAGTGAGGTTCAGCATAACGTCTAGTCTAATTTAAATAAGTAACATTCGAGGATCGTACATTGCAATCTTCAAGTTTTGTAATGCAAGCAAAGCTGAGGAAATAGTTCATTTGCAATTATTAGGGTTTTTAATTTTTTTTTGGAAAATTTCTTTTTGACAGAAAGCATAGATATATGGACTACTAGCTACCAAGAGATACTTCATTAAGAGTGATTGTAGTTTGTAAAAATTATTTTTCACTGATGAAATGAGAAGTCATACATATATGGATAGGATTTTGTGTGATTGGACCCCAAATAGAAAAATAATCACTATGTCTTACCACCAGAATAAACCTGTAGTGAACCTTTTGTAAGTGGTAATTTGGAAAATTTACAGAAGGGCAAGAAGTTAAGGACAGCATCAAAGGTAGAGTGTTCTTGAAATGAAGAGTCCATGAAGTGCAGTCTTCCTGGGCCTGGTTAATGTGGGGCCTAGTGAACAGATGTATGGAGGAAGGGGCATGATTGTCTTCCTCTAAAACTTCATCACCAGGTAAGAATGAACTCACATAGCAACACATATTAAACCAGAAGTTAAATCTAAAGAATGTTATATACATATATGTACATATATATATATAAAATATATACACACATATATGTGTGTGTGTGTGTGTGTGTGTATATATAAGCAACCTGAAATAGATAATAAAACCATTAGGTTAGTTCATATTTCAGGTTCATACTCCTTATAGACACACATATATACATATGTATAAATATATACATATATATACACACATAAAAATTTGAGAAGTATATATTGAAGGTAACTTTTTTATTTGAGGTATCATGATATACTCCTGGGAATTTCAGAGACTTAATATGTCTTGATCTATTACTATTATTATTCATATTTTGAAAATCAAATTAGCAAGACACGACCACTCTGAGCCCTTCCCACCTAGTTCTTGGATTTCTTGACACACGTACATTAAAATTTATTGTTTTCTCCCAAAATAAGATGCATCAGTATTACCTAATACTTTTTTTCTCCCAAACACAAAATCAACCATCATTTAAAGAAGAAATCTGTGATTCCTTTGGTAAAAGAAATCTATAATTTGGGCCACAAGGATGTTACGCCATATATCTGACGGTAGGAAGACACTTGCGTTAGGTAATTTATTGTATAGAAATAAATTCATTTTATTACAAAATCATAAGCAAACACTGGTGTTTCAAATTTTGTTCTAAAATGGTAACATTCTACCTTCATTTCTTTAATATTATATCGTACTTTGTTTTCTTCTATATAAAACCAATTCCTGATGACATTATTATGATTTCTATTTTGTTGTAAATTTTAATAATTTACAAGGTTAATTTTAAATAGCACCAGTATCACTGCTAACAATAAACCTGCTCAATGCAATATTCTGCCATAAAAACGAATCCTTTTAAAGATGTGTAAACAAAGCATTGTTTTATTAGCTTCACTCAGTGTGTTTGTGTATACGACTATAGTTTCCTTCATTATTCATTTTATTTTCAATTTGGTAGTGTGGAATGCAAAAAGTGACAGTTCTAAGTTTAAGAGGAAGGTAGTTTTCAGAGATGATATTTTTGTAGAGGCAATTTTAAGGTTTATACAAATGTTTACGGTGGATGTAGGGTCTGTTTACCCATTCACTTCAAGAAGTAGAAAAACTTAAACAGCCTAATATTCAAAGTTCTAGGCAAGTATTATGTTTTAGTGTGTTTATTATAATTCTTTAATAATGGTACAGGCATATATACAATTGCAGATAAGTACAGTATTTTAAACTTAACTTTCTAATAGGGAATTCCTGCCCCAGGAAGGAAATAAAATTTTGCATTTCACACTTATGAATTTTAGAGGCTTACGCTTACAACTTACTATGGGAGACATTCTCCCCTTGCTCTGAATCCAGGAGAGACGAACCTCATTGTTCCTGAAGGTAACATGCTCATACCTCCCTTTCACCTGGTGCAACTTGTCTCTTGCTTGATTTATAGCCAACTGGGTGCAGAAATAAAGAGTAAGGCCATGTTTCTAATCCCTGTATAGCCAGCGCCTTTTCTCTGGAGTCTATATCAGCTTATTGGCCCTTCTATGAGTCACTGTGGCATCAGGCTGAGGGCCACACTTCTGAATTTACCATTTCCCTACTGGACGCAAGTTACAAAGCCACGCTGATTTGCTCCACCTGATCTGGGCCTAACACTGTCATCACTGCCAAGCCTTCCCACTGGCTGGACACATCAGACTGGGGCAGTGACTTCTCCCAGGTGGTGCAAGGGCTGACCTGCCCAGGGTGGCTTGAAGAGGCTGTTAACAAAACCAGGGAGTTCAAGGGATCCAGTATTCTATATCTGAAGTCCTGGTGAGGGAAAATAAGACTCTGGCAGATAATTTATTCCCTTCAATTCCCCTAACAACAATGTTTCCCAAGCAAAGTGATTGCACACAGCCTCCTTCCAAACACACTCTGGGCAGCTGGCTCGCTGTGTGTGGTGGTGACTGAATGGTCAGCTTAGTGACTGGGACATTGTATATGGTGGTGGATGCATGGCCAGCTCAGTGACCCGGTACAGTGTGTGTGGTGGTGGTTGCATGACCAGCTCAGTGACCCGGGACAGTGTGTGTGGTGGCTGCATGGCCGGCTCAGTGACTGGAACAGTGTGTGTGGTGGTGGCTGCATGGCCGGCTCAGTGACCCGGGACAGTGTGTGTGGTGGTGGCTGCATGGCCAGCTCAGTGACCCGGGAGAGTGTGTGTGGTGGTGGCTGCATGGCCGGCTCAGTGACCCAGGACAGTGTGTGTGGTAGTTGCATGGCCGGCTCAGTGACCCGGGACAGTGTGTGGTGGTGGCTGCATGGCCGGCTCAGTGACCAGGGACAGTGTGTGTGTGGTGGCTGCATGGCCGGCTCAGTGACCAGGGACAGTGTGTGTGGTGGCTGCATGACCAGCTCAGTGACCAGGGAGAGTGTGTGTGGTGGCTGCATGACCAGCTCAGTGACCAGGGACAGTGTGTGTGTGGTGGCTGCATGGCTGGCTCAGTGACCTGGGACACTGTGTGTGGTGGTGGCTGCATGGCCGGCTCAGTGACCTTCAACAGTGTGTGATGATGGCTGCATGGCCGGCTCAGTGACCTGGGACAGTGTGTGGTGGTGGCTGCATGGCCGGCTCAGTGACCTTCGACAGTGTGTGGTGGTGGCTGCATGGCTGACTCAGTGACCCGGGACAGTGTGTGGTGGTGGCTGCATGGCCGGCTCAGTGATCCGGGACAGTGTGTGTGGTGGTGGCTGCATGGCCGGCTCAGTGACCAGGGACAGTGTGTGGTGGTGGCTGCATGGCCGGCTCAGTGATCCGGGACAGTGTGTGTGGTGGTGGCTGCATTGCCGGCTCAGTGACCCGGGACACTGTGTATGTGTTTACTCATTTCTTGCCTGGTTCTCCTGACTGTTGCTATCCTCATATTTATTTTTCAATAATGTGTTAGCATGTCAGCATTCCCTAAAAGGGACTAAAGAAGTTTCCTAATCCTATCTAGCATTTAAGAACTTATGTATTATAATATGATAGTCTATTTATCCATAACTTGATGATTAATGAAGTCTGGTTTTCATTGGAGCTGATGCCACGCTGCAATAGAAGCTGACTGTAGGGCGAATTGTAGGCTCTTGTATTTCCCTGCCCTGAGGAGGCTTCACTGTCTGGCTAGAGGTACTCGGCCACTCCTGTCTTCATGGAGCCCTGAGCAAACAGACAAGCCAGTGTCTGGGGGCTTTTTATGTGCTGAAACTGGACAAGTTTTCTGTGTGCTATCTGCTGTAAGATGCAAACAGCAAAAGCTGAGTTCCAAAGGAAAACCAAACAGAAACAAAGGAGCAAAGTAGCTGTAGGAATAATAATAATATACTTAAGGCCAAACATTAGTGGCACAACTAGAGGGAAGATTTTCAGATTAAATTTTGGTGCTGGAGACCCTAATGAGTCTTTGGATGTTCCCAACACACACTTGGGTTAGGTTCATTCAAATGCGATGAAACAAATCAAATTTGTTGAATGAGGTTCTATTTTACTTAAAATTATTTGTATTGACTACATTTTCTAAGCTAATGATAAGCCCAGCCAGTGGGAAATGGTGTGGGGATCATGTAAAACTCATTGATTTGAGAACACAAAGACAAATAGAGAAGTGAGTGATTAAATGACCCTTTTCATGGTTCTATTTTGCCACTCAGGTAAACTATATTTGATTGGATATGTTCATAGAGACATGAATTTCCAAGGTTTTATATTGTTTGCATCCCACAACCTCACAACATAGACACACGGTTAATACCGAGAGCTCTGAAGTTAAAGAACCACAGTTACTAAAGTGTTCTCCAGATGTCTTTCCAAAAGGAATGCATTAGTTTGCATTCCCACCAGCAGTGGAGTAGTGTTCCCTTTTCTCCACAACCACGCCAGCATCTGTGATTTTGGGATTTTGTGATATGGGCTAATCTCACTGGAGTTAGATGATATCTCAAAGTAGTTTTGATTTGCATTTCTCTGATGATTAAGGATGGTGAAATTTTTTTCATGTTTGTAAGCCATGCGCCCGTCTTCAGAGAAGTTTCTCTTCAAGTCTCTTGCCCACACTAAGAGGGGATCGCTTGTTCTCTTCTTGCTAATATGTTTGAGTTCTCTGTGGATTATAGTTCCTAAACCTTTCTCAGAGACATAACCAGCAAATATCTTCTCCCATTCTGAGGACTGTCTGCTTGCTTTACTTACTGTGTTCTTGGTTGTGCAGAAGCTTTTTAGTTTGATCAGGTCCCAGTACTGTATATTTTATGTTGCTTCAATTGCCTGGGGGGTCCTCCTCATAAAATTTTCACCTGCAAGAGTTTTCTTCAAGAGTTTTCCCTACACTTTCTTCTAGTATTTTTATAGTTTCATGTCTTAAATTTAAATCTTTAATCCAGTGAGAGTCTATCTTAGTTAGTGGTGAAAGGTGTGGATCCAGTTTGTCTTCTGCAAGTTGCCAGCCAGTTCACCCAGCACCATTTGTTAAATAGGGAATCTTTTCCCCACTCAATGTTTTTAATTTGCTTGTCAAAGATCAGGTACTAGCAAGTAGCTGGGTTCATCTCTTGGTTCTCTATTCTGTTCCATTCATCTACCTCTCTGTTTTTGTGCCAATACCATGCTGTTCTGATCACTATGGATTTATAGGATAGTCTGATGTCTGGTAGCATGATTCCTCCTGCTTTGTTTTTATTTCTGAGTAATGTCTTGGCTATTCAAGGTTTTTTCTGATTCCATATAAAATGAAGTATTATTATTTCAAGATCATTAAAGTATGACAATGGAACTTTAATAGGGAGTGCATTAAAATTATATATTGCCAAACCTGCCATTTGATCCTATAATTCCCCTATTAGGTATATATCCAGAAGACCAAAAATCACACTACAACAAAGATATTTGTATCAGAATGTTCATTGCCACCCAATTCATAATTGCTAGGTATGGAAGAAGCCCAAGAGCCCATCGATCAATGAATGGATCAATAAATTGTGGTATATGTACACCATGGAATACTATGCAGCCATAAAGAAAGATGGAGACTTTACCTCCTTCATGTTTACATGGATGGAGCTGGAAAATATTTTTCTTAGCAAAGTATCCCAAGAATGGATAAAAAATTATCCAATGTACTCAGCCCTACTATGAAACTAATTTTTCCTAGTTTTCATAGGAAAGCTATAACCCAATTTTAGCCCAGGAATATAGGGAGAGAGGAGAGGGAGGAGAGGGGAGGAGGGAGGGTGGGTGGAGTGAGGGTGATTGGTGGGATCACGCCTATGGTTCATCCTATAAGGGTACATGTGAATCTCTCTAAATGTAGAATAACTAAGAAAAAGACATGAAGGCTATGTTAACCAGTTGGATGAAAGAATTTCAAAGTATATACAGAAACAGTACACTGTACC
>CAUYQV010048079.1:0-13248 GCA_963574575.1 Galagoides demidoff
GCCTGTGGTCCCAGCTACTTGGGAGGCGGAGGCAGGAGACTCGCTTGAGCCCAGGAGTTGGAGGTTGCTATGAGCTGTGATGCCATGGCACTCTACCTAGGGGGATAGCTTGAGGCTCCATCTCAAAAAAAAAAAAAAAGATTTTATTTGCTTATCATTTGTTTCTTTGTGAAAATATCTGTTCTTTTTTTAGTTTGTTTTTTTAAACAAACATTTTTCTCTTGATACACCTTTTTTCCAATGTCAAAAATCAACTTGGTATATTAAAATGTAAAAATGTAAAAGAAATTTCTTATATAATCTCATTTTAATGTCCTATTTCAAAAGCAAATAATTTACCAATCATAGAATGTGGCCGAATTATACAACAGCAATGGCTCTGATCATCCAATCAGCCAGAAGTGTTTACTGAGCACCCAGAGAACTCTGAAGTGCAGGTGCCATTTGGTAGAGAAAAAGACATAGGTTGCCTGGTCTCTTTGTATTGGGGTTCTCAAAACTAATGAATATATGTGAAAATAACTTAATACATGTTTGTTTTAAGGGTGTTCCAAGTAGAAGAAGCAAATATTAATCTGAGTTTCAAGGTTTTTTTTTTTTTATGTCCTATAATATGGACCATTTGTGGATCTGTTACAAAAGAATTCCTGTTAAATATCAAATGTATTGGAGTGAAAAGTATGAATTGAAAGGTCGTTTTGAATTGCATTTTCTTGAGTTCATATTTCTGCCACCAGGGGTCAGTCCTGCATCGAGACCTTCTCCAGGAACTCCTACCAGTCCCAGCAACCTCACCAGTGGCCTGAAAACACCTGCCCCTGCCACAACATCTCAGAACCCTCTGGCAAATATCCTCTCAAAGGTGGAGATCACCCCAGAGAGCATTCTATCTGCTCTTTCCAAAACCCAGACACAGTCAGCCCCTGCACTACAAGGTAAGCTGTCGTGTGCCATAGGGACTTGAACTGCAAATGTTTGTTTCTGATTAGTCCTGGATTCTATTTCTGAGGAATACAAATTCATAAAATGTATGAGACAGTTAATTCATTATTCTCTACATATTTATCCACAAGCCAGAATTTAAAGAATCATAAAATGTCAAAGCTGAAAGAAACTTTATCTTGCCTCCTCACCTTCTTTTCATGTAAGGAAACTAAGGCTTGATAAGGTGATGTGACCTGCTTTAAACTCACATTCAGTGATAAGCCAGGACTAAAAGCCAGCATTCTTTCACTTACACCATGATACCCCTAGCGGTTGTATTAATCACCCCAACTTTTAGTATAGGTTAGTATATGTTGAGTTTTGTGTATTTTAATGTTAACTGAAGCTAAAGACAGTAAGCAAGGTCAATCTATTACCAAAAATAAATCTTGCTAGGCATGGTGACTCAGGCCTGTAATCCTAGCACTCTGAAAAGATGGGGCACCCTGATTGCCTAAGCTCACAAGTTCAAGACCAGCCCAAGCAAGATTAAGACCCTGTCTCTAAAAATAGCTAGGCATTGTGGGAGGCACCCGTAGTCCCAGCTAACTTGGAAGGCTGAGCTATGACACCACAGCACTTTACCAAGGGCAACATAATGAGACCTTGTCTCAAAAAAAAAAAATTTCAAGAGCAGTTTGCTTTGTTGAACTTCACCCTTTGACTCAAAGAATTCTTTCCTAGTGCTTCTGAGAAGGTTTTGATGATCCATGAATAAAGTCACTTTCATCATTGTTAATCTGGACTAATCAATAATCCTTGAATTTTTCCACACCATAAAATGGGGATTATATATTTTCTTGTGAAAGAATCAGTGCCCCTGGTGGTCTGGGTTTGTAAGTCTTTTGGTGTTTGCTTATATATTTGTTATAGCTACATCTTATAACCAAAACCGATATTTGAAAATATTGTTTTGTTTCCCAAAAGTTACATCATACAAGAGATGCTTTTGATGGGTCAGGTGAGGTGGCTCAGGCCTATAATCCTAGCTAGCACTCTGGGAGGCCAAGTCAGGTGGATTGCTTGAGCTTACAAGTTCAAGACCAGCCTGAGCAAAAGTGAGACCCTGTCTCTACTAAAAATAGAAAAACTGAGGCAAGAGAATCGCTTGAGCCCAAGAGTTGGAGGTTGCTGTGAGCTATGATGCCACGACACTCTACCCCAGGGTGACAGCTTGAGATTCTTTCTCAAAAAAAAAAAAAAAAAAAGGGAGAGAGAGAAAGAGAGATGTATCTTGAAAAAAGTATTCCCTGTTCAAATAAATTTCTAAAATTTGAATATGCTCTCTCTCTCTTGAAAATAAATGTATATGGCTCGGTGCCTGCGGCTCAGGTGGCTAAGGCGCCAGCCACAGACACCTAAGGTGGCAGGTTCGAATCCAACCAAAAAAATAGCCAGGCGTTGTGGCGGGCGCCTGTGGTCCCAGCTACTTGGGAGGCTGAGGCAAGAGAATCGCTTGAGCCAGGAGTTGGAGGTTGCTGTGAGTTGTGATGCCATGGCACTCTACTCAGGGTGACAGCTTGAGGCTCTCTCTCTCAAAAAAAAAAAAAAAATATATATATATATATATATATATATACAAAAATCAATTGCTGGGCGGCGCCCACAAGTACTGAGGGTGGTGGGTTCAAGCCGCCTTGGGCCTGCTAAAACAACAATGACAACTGCAACACAATAAAAGAGCCAGGCATTGTGGTGGGCACCTGTAGTCCCAGCTGCTTGGGAGGCTGAGGCAAGAGAGTTGCTTAAGCCAAGAGTTTGAGGTTGCTGTGAGTTGTGATGCCACAGCACTCTACTCAGGGTGACAGCTTGAGGCTCTCTCTCAAAAATAAAAAATATATATATATATATATATAGACAGTTTGAGATTCTTTCTCAAAAAAAAAAAGGGAGAGAGAAAGAGAGATATATCTTGATAAAAGTATTCCCTGTTCAAATAAATTTCTAAAATTTGCATATGCTCGCTCTCTTGAAAATAAATGTATATGGCTCGGCGCCTATGGCTCAAGTGGCTAAGGCACCAGCCACAGACACCTAGGTGGCAGGTTCGAATCCAACCAAAAAAAATAGCCAGGCGTTGTGGCGGGTGCCTGTGGTCCCAGCTACTTGGGAGACGGAGGCAGGAGACTCACTTGAGCCCAGGAGTTGGAGGTTGCTGTGAGCCGCACTCTACCCAGGGGTACTCACAGCACTCTACCCAAGGGGACAGCTTGAGGCTTTGTCTCAAAAAAAAGAAAAGAAATGTATATTAACTTACTAGAGATAAATGTAGAGGTTGGAAAGATAGGATAGAACATCTTTTTCATTTAGGGAAACATTTCCACAGATGACACAGTTAGAAATACTGGTTTAAAGTATTGTTTTAAGAATAATTTTGCCTCTTTTCTTCCTGCTTTGCCTTATTAGTTTAAGTAAATGATTCTGACATTAAAATCTCTGCCTTCCTGTTGCCTTTTATTGTGCCATGTTGGGCTTATTTGTGGACTGCACTGGGAACATTTCAGTGATTTGCTTTTTATTAATAAGTAGGTCCAGTGTTCCCTATGACAGTTAGCCTTGCTTGTTTGTTCTGGATTCACTCTGGCCTCATACTTTGTCTACCAGGTTCCCACCAGAATGAATGAGAATATCTGATTGACCTACATTGTTCCTATTGTATAGTAGGTGTTGTTCTTTTTAACCCCTCTAATCTTTGTTTCTACAGGCCTGTCATCTTTACTTCAGAGTGTTACTGGGAACCCAGTTCCAGCCAGCGAAGCTGTATCACAGAGCACTTCACCCTCCCCTGCCAGCACCACAGTCTCTACCATAAAGGGGAGAAATCTGGCCTCTAATACCCAATCTTTTATTTCTAAAAGCTTCAACTATTCTCCTAATTCAACTTCTGAAGTCTCTTCAACTTCAGCCACCAAGCCCATTGGGCAAAGCCCAGGGCTCCCAAGCACTACTTTCAAACTGCCGTCCAACTCTCTGGGGTTCACAGCCACCCATAGCACTGGCCCTACTGCTGCACCCACTGACGTCGCCATGTGCCAGTCTTCAGAGATCTCCAAGCCAAAGCTGGAATCAGAGTCCACATCCCCAAGCCTGGAAATGAAGATCCACAACTTTTTAAAAGGTAACCCTGGTTTCAGTGGCTTAAATTTAAATATCCCAATCCTGAGCAGTCTGGGGTCCAGTGCCCCTTCAGAGAGCCACTCCTCCGACTTCCAGCGTGGCCCTGCTAACACTTCAGTGGACAACATTGATGGAACCCCTGTGCGAGATGAACGGAGTGGGACACCCACCCAGGATGAGATGATGGACAAGCCCACCTCTAGCAGTGTAGACACTATGTCCCTGCTTTCTAAGATCATTAGCCCCGGTTCCTCAACACCCAGTAGCACAAGATCACCACCCCCTGGGAGAGATGAAAGCTACTCCCGGGAGCTCTCCAATTCTGTATCTACATATCAACCCTTTGGCCTGGGCGGTGAATCTCCTTATAAGCAGCCTTCTGATGGAATGGAGAGACCATCTTCCCTGATGGACTCTTCACAGGAAAAGTTCTATCCAGATACTTCCTTCCAAGATGAGGATTACCGAGATTTTGAGTATTCAGGGCCTCCACCCTCTGCCATGATGAACCTAGAGAAGAAACCAGCCAAATCTATCCTGAAATCAAGCAAACTTTCTGATACCACCGAATACCAGCCAATTTTGTCCAGTTACAGCCACAGGGCCCAAGAATTTGGGGTAAAGTCTGCCTTCCCTCCATCTGTAAGGGCCCTTCTGGACTCCAGTGAGAACTGTGACCGTCTCTCCTCTTCTCCTGGGATATTTGGTGCCTTCAGCATAAGAGGAAATGAACCTGGGTCTGACCGGTCACCATCACCGAGTAAGAATGATTCATTTTTCACCCCTGACTCCAACCACAATAGTTTGTCTCAGCCTACCACTGGGCATCTCAGTTTGCCACAGAAGCAGTACCCAGACTCTGCTCACCCAGTCCCACATCGTTCCCTTTTCTCTCCGCAGAATACCCATGCCGCTCCCACGGGTCACCCACCCACTTCAGGTGTGGAGAAAGTCCTGGCCTCTGCCATTTCCACCACATCGACGATTGAATTTAAGAATATGCTTAAAAATGCCTCACGTAAGCCCTCAGATGATAAGCATTTTGGCCAGGCCCCCAGCAAGGGCTCTTCAAGTGATGGTGTCAGTCTTTCAAACCTTACCCAGCCCAGCTTGACGGCCGCTGACCAGCAGCAGCAAGAAGAGCACTACCGCATAGAGACCCGAGTCTCCTCCTCATGTTTAGACTTGCCTGACAGCACGGAAGAAAAGGGGGCCCCTATAGAAACCTTGGGGTATCATAATGCATCCAATAGGAGGATGTCAGGAGAGCCGATACAGACCGTAGAGTCCATCCGAGTTCCTGGGAAGGGAAATAGAGGACACGGGCGCGAGGCTTCAAGGGTGGGTTGGTTTGATCTGAGTACCTCGGGCAGCTCTTTTGACAATGGCCCCTCAAGTGCCTCTGAGTTGGCATCCCTTGGGGGTGGGGGCAGCGGAGGCCTCACTGGCTTTAAAACAGCACCATACAAGGAACGGGCACCCCAATTTCAGGAGAGTGTCGGCAGCTTTCGTTCCAACAGTTTCAACTCAACATTTGAGCATCATCTTCCCCCATCCTCCTTGGAACATGGGACACCCTTCCAGAGAGAGCCAGTGGGGCCATCATCTGCCCCATCTGCCCCTCCCAAGGATCATGGTGGTATCTTCTCTCGAGATGCACCCACTCATCTATCCTCTGTGGATCTTTCGAACCCCTTCACAAAGGAGGCAGCCCTGGCCCATGCTGCCCCACCCCCTCCTCCTGGAGAGCACAGCGGAGTTCCTTTTCCCACCCCACCCCCTCCTCCACCCCCTGGGGAACATAGCAGCAGTGGTGGGAGTGGTGTTCCTTTTGCTACTCCGCCCCCTCCTCCACCCCCTGTTGACCACTCTGGAGTTGTACCCTTCCCAACCCCAGCACTGGCAGAGCATGGAGTGGCAGGGGCTGTGGCAGTATTTCCTAAGGACCATAGTTCCCTTCTTCAAGGGACCCTGGCTGAGCATTTTGGGGTGCTCCCAGGACCCAGGGACCATGGGGGCCCCACCCAGCGGGACCTCAACGGCCCTGGCCTTAGCCGTGTACGTGAGAGCCTGAGCCTACCCGCCCATTCTCTGGAGCACCTGGGCCCAGCCCATGGAGGAGGAGGTGGGGGAGGCAGCAACAGCAGCGGTGGCCCCCCCTTGGGTCCCTCACACAGAGACACCATCAGCCGGAGTGGTATGATTTTACGGAGTCCCCGGCCAGACTTTCGGCCTAGGGAACCTTTTCTCAGCAGAGACCCGTTTCACAGTTTAAAGAGACCCAGGCCACCTTTTGCTAGGGGCCCTCCGTTCTTTGCACCAAAACGCCCATTCTTCCCTCCCAGGTACTGATGGAAACCAAGGGAAAGGCATTTTGAACAGTCTAGAGAGCATTGGAAGTAGGAGTTTGGATTATTATTGTTTTCATTTGTTTTTCCCTTCCTTGATTTTTTAAAAAATTACAACGAAGGGCCTCTCTTCCAAATTAAAAAATCATATATGCTTGTATTTCACTAGTCCATTCAGTCTTCCCTCTCACTGCACTTATCTACCTTCTCTGAGTTATTTGTATTTTTTTTTTTTAAGGTAAATTCAACTTAAGCCACTTCGTTTGGCTGTTGGGGGCTTGGGGAATGGGGAGGAAAAGTTTATTGAAGAGTATTATTACATTTGAAATAAAACTTCCATCAGTACAGATAATAACATGTGCGATGTTGGGATTTTATTTTGGGCTTAGCTTATCAGGTAGTGAATGGAAGGATTCCTGTCCCTGTCTTTCTCCAGCTAAGTAATTGTTTTCACCAGCTTGTCCCCCCTGTATGCTCTCTGCTGACAGCCAAGAGATGTTACAAGGGAGGAAGTGTGGGAGACCTTGAACCTTTCAGATTTATTTGTTTTGTTTTTAAAGGCATGTTGAAGTTGAGATCTTTACCCTTGTAAAAAAAACATTTTTTAAATCAGCCTCTTCCCCTAAAGTTCTGGCAATAACTTTGAGGAGGTACAAATTTGATTCTATTCTACTAAATTTTTTTCTCTTTATCCTTGGAATGAAAGGACGGGGCTTAATATAATTCAATTTAGAATAAGAAGTGAGTACAATATATAAAGTTAGGAAAGGAAGCATCAGTGGTATGACGTGACCTACCTGTTCTTCATAAACGATAGAGAACATTTTCAAGGTAGTTTCACATGTCTTGCATGCACTTAGCTCTTGCCTCCTGCTGACTTTTTCTCCCTCAGTTTTTACTTCTTCTGTGCCCAGAAAGACAGTTACTATAATTGACTCATCAATACAAGGGTGCAGCTGAAATATTATCCCTGCATTTTTTAGCATAAATAGACATTAATTTTACCGTGGTGCCTCCCTAATGTAAGTGATATTTGTTAGTGGTTTTCAACAAAGGTTAACTATTAGAGAAAGGAAAAATGTGTCTTTATTTTTCTTTATTTTTCTTCCTCTTTGACTCAGTCCTATATTCACCCCTATTGATATTTTAAAGGAGGAGATCAGTAGCATTTTTCTTTATATTGTATCTCTTCAGATATGTCTTAGAAGTGGTTATTAGTATACACATGTTTACAGAGAAACAGAAAGTCCTAGTAAGTCCAAATTTACCCCACACTATAGATAGCAGTATGTTACATTTCAAGGCTCAGGCTGTATCCCCACTACCCATCCCAGAAAGTAAAGATTGATTCTGCCTTTAAGTCATTTTACATGAGAGTGAAGTGCTTTCCTTCTCCCTGGACTGGAAGGCTTATTTTTATTTCTATATCCAGTACTGGGGAAAAGACAATCACTGTAGGTTTAATTGGATATCTAGAGACACTAATGAGAAAATGTTGCTTAACTACTGTTTTGTTTATTATTAGCATCTTACCCTAAGGTGTCCACACTGATAATCTCCAGCTAGATGAATGAAAGTGTTCAGTTCCGGGGGAAATGACAGCATGGTTCATCTGTTTTCTCCAAGTTATATCTGGAACCATCAGAAGTATAGGAGCTACTTCAGACTCCTGCTAAGGTGTGGAGGGTGGGTGGTGTAGTGACAGAAGGTGATTCTTTGTCTCAAAGTAAGCTTGCTTTTCAGAGAAAGCAGCTTAAACCAAGTGTGCATTAGTTGGGAGTCTCTGTGTAATTTATTTTATTTATTTGGGCTCACTTTGTGTTCTGTAGCTAGGGTCTAGCTAGTCAGTTGCTTCCTAAGGCACATCTGGTCTTCTTTCCTTGACCTCAAGCTTCTCTGCCCTGTGTGGGATAAGGTACATAGTGTAGCAAAGAAAAGAAAGTATACTTATTATTGAGTCATAAGACAATTGTGTAGAGAAAAGCATAATAGAGAGAAATTGGGGGTGGGGAGAATTCTATTTTACTTCCAAAATTGAAATAGACTTTTTTTTTTTTTTTGCATACATGAAGCAGGGTGTTTTTCGTTGTAGAATAAGAATGTGAATTCTTTCTGCTACTTTTGTTTAAGCTAAAAATAGTGTTTACTTGAAACGCTCTCTGACCTTTTGATTTTATCAGAAAATATAGAGGTATCAGGAAAATAGCTTCCTGAATATCAGGACAGAGAGACTGTCCTCAAAGAGTGATGACTGATAGACAAAAGGAAGGCTTTGTTGTACAGTTTAAAAGATAGACATTTAAGGAGTTGGGTTTTTTGTGGGTTATTTTTGTGTTGTCTTTTAAGCCACAGAATCCTCAGTATGTTTGTTTTACAGTGGAAGTGAGGATGTATCTCTAACAGTCAGCTGTTAATTTTGAGGAAATCTGTCTACAACGGTAAATGAAGATGACAATGTATATATGTGATATAGTGAAATGAAAAAGACAGTTCTGGTTTTTGTAACATGAGACAAAGGGGTTTCATTCTTTCTGTGTCTGTGATTTAAAATTCCATGACCATGCTCCGACTTTTGTATTTCAACCTGCGTTTAAAAAAAAATAAACAAGATATTTTTTAAAGAAAGCATAACTTAGTGTGTCTGGCAAGGACATGATTCACATGAAAGCATAAGTAGAATTTGTTATTAAGGTTCTTGGTGCTCACTGTAAAATCACAGACAGAGAATTGGTTTGGTGGGGGGTTGGAGTACACTAGTAGTTTGGTGATAAGAGTATTAGAAGGAGGGTGCTTGAGTATTTTGAAGGAGCTTACCCTTCATTCAGCTTAGATAAGAGCTCTTTCCTGATACCCCTCAGCCCTCTAAAAAGTAAAGAGTAAATAAAATGTGGGTTGATTCTAGGGAGGGTAAAATGAGCAGAAAATAGGACCTTTATCTTTTCCCACACCAGGAATACAATGTTTGTGATATATATGGTACAGCAAACATATCTAGATAATGTGACTATGTTAAACTTCCTAACTGCAAAATCTTCACACTCAATCCTAAAGTTAAACTGTGCAAAATTAAGCTTCAGCTGTTAATGTTCTGAAGCCGCTGTAAATTACTGCTTCCTCCTCTCCCCCCCCTTTTTTTAAGTGGGCAGGGGTGCCTGTTAAAATTAGATATGTTGGATTGAAATTCTCACGTGTTCAGTGTGGAAAACAAAACAAGTACATGCTTTAGAAGCAACAGCAATGAAATCCTTTTGAAATGTGTATTAATGTCATTTAATAAAATAACTAGTTCTAAAGGTTTGACATTTTTCTTTGAGACTGGGGCTTTGACCAAGGGCCCCTGGCTTCTCTGGTGAGTGCAAATAGAAGGGAACTTCTCCAGGAGCCACAACTGCCGCTTTGTGAAGCAGGCCTGTGGTTGGAAAACCTAAATTTTCTCCAGCAAAGACCCAACAAGGTTGTCCAGGGCTGAAGATGAAACCAACTACAGAATGCAGAAAGAAAAGCCTGGATATACCTCTGAAGAAATGATTGTATTGGCTTCTGGTCCAAGAGTACGTGGGGTGGTATCAGGGAAGTGGTGTATGTGCCCACCCGTCCTGAGGCATACACAAGGATACCATAGACTTCTCATTTTGTCCTTTCCTGGTAACCACTTGCACTTTACTCTCTTCCAGCCATTCCTTTATTTTTTTAAATCTTTGTCCTTAATATTTTGTTTCCAGTTTAATAAAGTATGGTTCCTTTTGTTGTGTGGTTGACTTTTCCCCTGTCATGTTGATCTTACCCAGATGTCCCCTTTGACTTTTCCACCTAATGTCACGGAAGGCAATCAGAGCCTCTGAGATCTTCATGGACTTGTGGGTTTTTTCTCTTTGTTCCTTTGTGTAAATTGAATTTTGGAAAGGGATGATGGGTGGGCTTTGATATAGATGTTCAGGGAGTGGTTTATAATGAAGTGGGGTATACTGTGTGGATAATTATTTGTGTGTGTCTTCAAAAATGTGTACAGTTGTGAGCCAAGAAACCTCTTTAAAGCAGCCTGGAATGGGGTTGGGAGTAATAGGGATCATCCTCTAGCCATTTCCCCACGTCTGCCCTTGTTACTAAATATTGGTAGTCTGTCATACGGAAGCCACACTTAACCCTTCTCTCTTGCCCCATCCATTTTCATAATTTAGTGAGGGTTAATAAATGGAATGTTGGCTTTAAGGGATAAAAAAGGATAGTCACTGAATCTGGGCCAGGCCTAGATCATTGGCAGGGTAGAAGCTTCTAAATAGCAGCCTTGATTATGTGAAGCTGCATGTGTGTCATGAGACACTTAAGAAGTAGCAGTGGCCTGGGAACACACCCAGCAGGTAGGGTGCACCACTGTATTGGAATCTGGTTCACCCTTTTTTCCTTGTCCCTTCTTGGGACCCTGATTTGCACCCCCCCCTCCCAATTCCCGTCTTCACCCCAAAAATCACTTTCAGGCTCCTCATTGGCCTTTCTAGGCATGTTATTGAAAATGATAACTTCCTCCTCTTGTTTTATTTAAGCCAGTCCTGTATAGGGGATGAGTTATCTCCTTGTGTATGTAGACATAGTAACACAAACCATTAGAATGGGTTCTGGAATATTGAGGTGTTTCTCATACTTGTTTATGAGTAATTGTATGGACGAGTCTGGTCAGCTGCTGTTCACAATTGCTGAGTAATAACTCATTGAGGCTGTGTAGACAAGGCCAAAAGCGGGACACAAGTAAGAGATACTGGTCCTTAAGTAAACACCCTATATGCTTTAAAGGAAATGAGTGAGTATAATGTAAAACTAAATATCAATGTTACTTTTGACTAATTGCTGGAGAAGCAACAGACACTTTTTTTTGCTTAATTACAGATTTAAAGAGAAGGAGATAAATCTACTATTTAGAATTTGATCATTGCAGTTACAGTCATCCTTCTATCCATGGGGGATTGGCTCCAGGACCCCAGGAGATACCAAAATCTGCAGATGCTTGATTCTTTATATAAAACAGCATAATATTTATATGTAGCCTATGCACATCTTCTAGTATGTTCTAAAATGTCTCTATACTACTTGGAATACCTAGTACAACATAAGTATTGTGTAAGTAGTTCACTGTAGTAGGTTGGGTTTTGTTTGTTTTTTGAGAATGTTTCACTCTGTTGCCGAAGCCAGAGTGCTATGGCCTCTGCCTCAGCCTCCGGAGTAGCTGGGACTACAGCTGCCCTCCACAACCTGTCTGATTTTCCTATTTTTAGTAGAGAGGGGGTCCCAAACTTGTTTGGGCTGGTGCAGCAATCCTCTCACCTCTGCCTCCAGCCTCTGTATTGGTTTTTCCCCAAAATATTTTTGGGTTTTTTGTTTGTTTTTTTGAGACAGTCTCATTTTGTCACCCTCAGTAGAGTGCTATGGTGTCAGCTCACAGCAACCTCAAACTTTTGGGCTCTTGCCTCAGCCTCCCAAGGAGCTGGGACTACTAGTGCCCGCCACAATGCCCTGCTATTGTTTTTAGAGATGGGGTCTTGTTCCTGTTTAGGCCGGTCTCGAACTCAAGCAATCCACCCCCCTCAGCTTCCCAGAGTGCTAGTATTGTTTGGGGGTTTTGGGAGATAGAATCCCACTCTGTTGCCCTGTCTTCGTAGCTCACAGCAACCTCTTAGGCTTAAGCAATCCTACCTCAGCCTTCCAAATACAAGTCCAAATGCTGGGCCACCACATGTGGCCAGTTCTTGTAGATAAGGGGTCTTGTCTTGCTCAGGCTAGGCTGGAACTCCTGAGCTCAAATGATACGCCTGACTCGGCCTCCCAGACTGCAAGTATTACAGGTGTGAGCCCATTCACCTGGAGGCCCCAAAATATTTTTTCTTTACTCCCCAAATATTTTTGATCTGAGATTAAATAAATCCACATATGTAGAACCCCAAAACATGGAATACTAACTGTACTTTTTTTTCCCCCAGAGCTGGTTTTGAACCTGCCACCTCCGGCATATAGGGCTGGTTCCCTACTCCTTGAGCCACAGGTGCCACCCTAACTGTACTTTATTATTTCACTATTTCATTTTTATTTTTTTTTCTGTCTTTTCACCTTGTGTTCACATCTAGGCAAGACTCAGAAGTTGAGAAAACACATGAGGGTGGAAAGCCTAGTAAGCTCTGCGTGCCAACTGAGAAAACACAGGCTATAGTTTTTTGTGTTTGACTAAAAAGGGTGTTGGCTATACCAGTCCACCTTGGGCATGTTTGGGTTCATGGCAAATTAGATGTCCCAGCAAATAACTTCCTCATCCCCATTGCATCCCTTTATTTTTGAGAATTTTTCAAGTATTTTGCCACACAGTTTGTGGAAAAGACAAGATATAAAGGGAATTTCCTACATTTCTTCTTGAGGTGTTTGAGAAAGGATTAGCAGAAGGAAAGCAGATGGACAGCACTCACTTCCTTTGTTTTCCTGTCCCACTCCCACCTCCAGTGAGGAGTCCTTTGCACCTACCTGAGATAGCCAATCATTGCCAAGAGTGGTAATAGTAAAGGATTAACTTGAAAATCTTGGCTCGGCGCTTGTGGCTCAATGGGCTAAGGCGCCAGCCACGTACACCTAAGGTGGCGGGTTTGAATCCCCAGTCCGGCCCGCCAAACAACAATGATGGCTGCAACCAAAAAATGGCCGGGCGTTGTGGCAGGCGCCTGTGGTCCCAGCTACTTGGGAGGCGGAGGCAGGAGACTCGCTTGAGCCCAGGAGTTGGGAGGTTGCTATGAGCTGTGATGCCATGGCACTCTACCCAGGGGGA
>CAUYQV010048080.1:0-21094 GCA_963574575.1 Galagoides demidoff
ACCTGTGGTCCCAGCTACTTGGGAGGCTGAGGCGGGAGACTCGCTTGAGCCCAGGAGTTGGAGGTTGCTGTGAGCTGTGATGCCATGGCACTCTACCCAGGGGGATAGCTTGAGGCTCCGTCTCAAAAAAAAAAAAAAAAATTTTTTTTTTAGCGAGCTCAAATAGTTCTTTATATATTTTGGATACAAGTCTTGAATCAAATGTGTACTTTGGAAATATTTTCTCATTGTAGTTTGTGTTTTCAGTTTTCCTAAAGTCTTTTTCACAGAGGACAAATTTTTAACTTTAATAACGTACAAACTAATTTTTCCTTACATGGATCATGAACGTGGTGCATCCAGAAACTCACTGCCAAACCCAAGGTCATGTTTCTTCTTTTTCAAATTGGAATACTTCCTACGTTGTCATAACAAACCATGAAAAAGTCATTAAGTCCGCCCTGTTTCTAACTCAGACTTCATGGCACAAATCTTTTAGAAATACCACATGCAAATGTCATTTTTATTAAAACTTGCTTACTTCTCCAAATGTTTCTTTTGTTATTTCCTAATTTTTGTTTCAGATTTAAATCTTGGTCTTGGATTTGCTTTGCCAGTTTAAACTTGATTGTATTCCCTACTGCTTTTCTGTTAGTTACTTCCTGTACACTTTCTGCTGTTCCTAATTTTGCTACTTTTTAGGCCACAGTGGTTTTTAATATTAATTGCTATTTTATTATTACTATTTTTTGAGACAGCATCTTACTGTGTTGCCCTCAGTAGAATGCTATGGCATCACAGCTCACAGCAACCTCAGACTCTTGGGTTTAAGCCTTCTCTTAATTCTTGATTCTCTTGCCTTAGCCTCCCAAGTAGCTGGGACTACAGGCGTCTGCCACAATGCCCGGCTATTTTTCTATTGCAGTTGTCATTGTTGCTTAGTTGGCCTGGGCTGGGTTGAACCCGCCAGCCTCCGTGCATGTAGCTGGTGCGGTAACCACTGTACTATGAGCACCGAGCTGATTTCTTGACAGGCCTGTTGGCTAATGCCTGTAATCCTAGCACTCTGGGAAGCCGAGGTGGGTGGATTACTTGAGCTCAAGAGTTCAACACCAGCCTGAGTTGGAGCTAGAGCTCATCTCTAAAAAATAGCCTGGCGTTTTGTCAGGCACCTGTATTCCCAGCTACTTGGGAGGCTGAGGCAAAAGAATCACTTGAGCCCAAGAGTTTGAGGTTGCTGCGAGTTATGTTGCTATAGAACTCTACCCCGGGGGGACATAGTGAGATTCTGTTTCCAAAAAAAAAAAAAAGAAAAAGAAAACAAAGATTAACTGATTTCTTTAGTAGGGGCTTGCTTAGGGATTATTAATTTTATTTTATTATTTTTTTGAGACAGAGCCTCAAGCTATCCCCCTGGCCTCACAGCTCACAGCAACCTCCAACTCCTGGGCTCAAGTGAGTTTCCTGCCTCTGTCTCCCAAGTAGCTGGGACCATAGGCACCCGCCACAATGCCTGGCTATTTTTTTGGCTGAAGCCATCATTGTTGTTTGGTGGGCCTGGGCTGGATTTGAACCCACCACCTTAGATGTATGTGGCTGCCGCCTTAGCCACTGGAGCCACAGGTGCTGAGCCAGGGATTATTAATTTTAAACAAGTACTTTAAAAAACTACTTGGAGGATTTCATGTCAAGCATAAAGGTTTAGTTTTTTTTTTTTTAATTTTTATTTATATGTTTGCTACAGATGTCATAAATTGTGGTATTTTTAAGTTGTTTAATATTTTATGTTCTAGGCTATATTAATACAGTATTTGATTGTGCAAAGTACTAGAATAGTTATGTAGGTTATTAGCAATTGGGTTAGACTTAAATTGGAAAGCCATTAATTATGGATGTCTTTACTGTATTTGTCTTAAGATTTTGTTTATTTATTTGTTTTGATACACCTAGTAATATCATGCAGAGAGATTAGTTGGTTAAAGCAGATGTCCTGGGGGAAGAAAATAGCATTTGCTGAGCTGTATTATTTGTGGTAGGCTTCTTAGTAGTTTACATGGGATAGGAAATAAAAAAAACTGGCAGATGGAAGGAGGAGGCTATTAGATTACAAAAGGGCATGATTGAAAGTTCTGAATCTGATCTGGAGTCGGGAAGTAGAAGATGTAGGCAGGTTTGTATGCATGTGTGGTCTTGTCGGAACATGAGGAAGAAGTAGTTTGGAATAAGGGAGAAAGAGGAAGGCTGGAAAGAGGCGTGTAGCCCTTTTATGGGTATTTTTGAGACTGCTAAGAACAGCAGTAGGGTGTACTGGGCAGTAGGTAATGCAGAATCTTGTGTGTGCTTGTGGCTGGGTGCTCAGTAGTCATGTGGGGGATGAATGCGGATGGTGGTAAGAGGAGAATAGCTTTCAATTACGGGAGGATTGTGTCCAGAGAGTGTTGGAGTTGAATGACCAAAATATTCATAACGTTTATCTGTGGGCAGTAGAGAAAGGTACAGTCAAACCAAAATTAAAACTATAAGCCTTTTGTTTAATACAGTTTCTGTTTTTAAATAAAAAACAGAAAACAGCATAGATTATTCACACATTTGTATGTAATTTTAACATCTTAAGTTTTTGGTGCTATTCCATGATCATTTTAATTCTCTGTTTCTAGAGGACTTACCTGATTTTTTAATCATTGCTATGAAGTTTAAGTCTCCTCTTTGTTTCCTTATCTTTATTTCTGCATTCTCAACACATTCATTTTAAATTGACAGATCACATTATATGTTTTTCTCATGTACATGATGTTTCAAAGTATATATATATATATATAAATATATATATATATGTTGTGTGATGGTTAGATCTAGCTAATTAACAAATGAATTACGTCACATAGTTACCATTTTTGTGATAGGAATATATAATACCCATTCTCTTTACAGTTTTCAAGAACACAATAATTTGGCCCCGTCTGTAGCTCAGTGAGTAGGGTGCTGACCACATACACTGAGGCTGGCAGGTTTGAAATTGGCCTGGGCCAGCTAAAACAATGACAACTACAACAAAAAAATAGTCAGGCATTGTGGCCAACGCCTGTAGTCCCAGATACTTGGGAGGCTGAGGCAAGAGAATCTCTTAAGCCCAAGAGTTTGAAGTTGCTGTGAGCTGTGATGCCACAGCACTCTACCTAGGGCGACAGCTGGAGACTCTGTCTCAAGAAAAAAAAGAATACAGTAATTTGTCATTTACTGTCATCATCTTGCTGTACAATAGATTGCTTGAAATGAATTCCTCCTAATTGTAGTTACATACCCTTTGACCAATATCACCCTATTTGCCTCTTAATCACCCCAGCCTCTGGTAATCACTATTATATTCTCTGTTTCTGAGATCAACTTTATTATACTCTGTCTTTTTCTTTTTAAGACAGAGTCTCACTCTGCTGTCTAGGCTAGAGTCCTGTAGTGTCAGTTTTAGTCACAGCAATCTCAAATTCATGATTCAAGTGATCCTCCTGCCTCAGCCTTCTGAGTAGCAGGGACCACAGGTGTGTGCTGCCATGCCCAGCTAATTATTTTTATTTTTATTTTTATTTTTTTTGAGAAAGAGTCTCACTCTGTTGCCCTCCTCGGTAGATTGTCGTGGCGTCACAACTCACAGCAACCTCCAGCTCTTGGGCTTAGGCGATTCTCTTGCCTCAGCCTCCTGAGTAGCTGGGATTACAGGTGCCCACCACAACGCCCAACTATTTTTTGTCACAGTTTGGCTGGGGCCGGGTTCAAACCCACCATCCTCAGTATATGGGGCCAGCGCCCTACTCACTGAGCCACAGGTGCCGCCCTTCATTTATTTTATTTTATTTTTTTCAGACAAAGTCTCACTATGTTGCCCTCAGTAGAGTGCCACAGCATCACAGCTCACAACAACCTCTAACTCTTGGGCTTAAGTGATTCTCTTGCTTCAGCCTCCCAAGTAGCTGGGACTACAGCCACCTACCACAACACCCAGCTGTTTTTTTTTTTTTGTTGTTGTTCTTATAGTTGTCAGTGTTCTTTAGCAGGCCCGGGCTGGGTTCGAACCTGCCAGCCTTGGTGTGTGGCCGGCATCCTAACCACTGAGCTATGGGCGCTGAGCCTAATTCTTTTTATTTTTAGTAGAGATAGGGTCTTGGTCTTGCTCAGGCTGGTCTCAAATTCCTGAGCTTAAAGGTGGTGTCTGTAGCTCTGTGGGTAGGGTGCTGGCCACATACACCGAGGCTGGCAGGTTTGAACCTGGCTGGCCAGCTAAATCAACAATGACAACTGTAACAAAAACCGTAAGTGGGTGTTGTGGAAGACGCCTATAGTCCCAGCTACTTGGGAGTCTGAGGCAAGAGAATCGCTTAAGCCCAAGAGTTCAAGGTTGCTGTGAGCTGTGACACCAAGGCACTCTTACCCAGGGCCACAGCTTGAGACTGTCTCAAAAAAACAAAAAATATCTGAGCTTAAGCAGTCCCACCCAACCTCAACCTTTCAGAGTACTGGGATTATAGGGGTGAGCCACTCCAACCAGCTAAGATCACCTTTATATTAGAGTCCACATACATATGAGTGTGAGATCATGTAGCCTATGTCTTTTTGTGTCCGGCTTATTTCACTTAACTTAATGTTCCACTGGTTCATCCATGTTATTGCAAATGGCAGGATCACCACATTTTTAATGCCTGACTAATATTCCATTGTGTATATATACCCCATTTTCTTTGTCGATTTGTCCTTTGATGGACATGTACATTGATTCCATGTCTTGGTTATTGCAGATAGTACTACAGTAAACCTGGGAGTGCAGGTGTCTCTTCAACATACTGATTCCATCTGCTTATGTGCTCAGTAGGGGAATTGCTAGATCATGTGGTGGTTTTATTTTTAAAATTTTGAGGAAACTCCGTATTGTTTTCCATAATGACTATAATAATTTACATTTCCAGTAACCGTGTTTTAGGGTTCCCCTTTTCCACGTCCTCACTAATACTTAACTGTCTTTTATATTTTTGATAATTAATACCCATTCTAATTGGAGTCAGGTGATCTTTCATCATGGGTTTGATTCGCATTTCCCTGGTGATTAGTGATGTTGAGCATGTTTTCATGTACCTGTTGGCCATTTGTATGTCTTCTTTTGAGAAGTACCTATTTAAGTGTTTTGCCCGTTTAAAAAAAAAATTATTTTTTGCTATTGAGTTCTTAACATTTTTTTGTATATTAACTCCTTATCAGATGTATAGCCACATGGAAAAGAATGAAACTAGACCCTTATTTCTCACCATATAGAAAAATCAACCTAAAAGGATTAAAGAACTAAATACAAAACCTGGAACTGTGAAACTATTATAGAAAATAACATAGGGGAACTGCTTCATGACGTTGGCCTGGGCACGGAAATTTTCGATAAGCCCTTAAAAGCACATGCAACAACAGCAAAAATTAGTGGGATTACTATGTTTTTTTTATTTAAAGAATTATATTTACTTTAGAAGCATTCAGAATGTCAAAAAAGCAGCTATGATTGTTTTTGGCCATTATAGAGTTGTATTAACAGAATACGACTTTTGTAACAGTTAACAGAACAACAGTTATTTTATACAAGCTCCCTCAGAGACAACAGAAGATGAAAAACTAGCATCCCCATCTGTAACTACTTTGGGCTGTGCAGTAACGGGAACCTGCTTTAAATTTCCACTCCAGTTTTCAACATCACACTGTACCAGGCAGGGTTAGGGGCAACTGACCTTAGGACAGAGCTATCTAAAGACACATTTGGTAGTGTATTAACTATACAAAAAAAGACACTGCACAGTTTAAAAAGAAATCTCAGGGTACGGTTAGCATGCCTGTGGTCCTAACCCACTCAGGATGCTGAGATGGGAGGATCACTTGAGCCCAGTACCAAGGAGTTTGAGGCTACAGTGAGTCAGGCTACAGACAGAGTTTTGCTCTGTCTGTAAAAAAATAAAATTAAAAAACAACTCTCATATAGCCTGACATTGCAGGTTTTTTTCTTTAAAAGGTACCAGTTGTGTACAGGGGTGTTAAATGCATTGCAGACAAGGAAAAAAAAAGCCTACTAGAACCCACTTAATTTGTACCCTCAGCTTCTTTATTTTCCTCCTCCTCATTCTCTTAATCTTCCTTCTTCTTGCGTTTTTCAGCCTGACAGCTCCCTCTTTGCTGCGTCAGGCTTTCCTTCGGATTGTGCAGCGATGTCCTTTCCTGTTTTTCTCAGCTCTGCAGCGGTGGTAGGCCTCATCTCACCCAGTTTCTTGATCTGTCACCGGTGGATAGGCCAGTGTGGTCTCCTTTGATTTTTGTTTTGTTGTTTTTTTGAGACAAAGTCTCACTGTGTCACCCTGGGTAGAGTGCCGTCGCGTTATGGCTCATAGCAACCTCAAACTCTTGGGCTCAAGTAATGCTTTTGCCTCAGCCACCGCAGTAGCTGGGACTACAGGTGCTTGTCATGATGCTCGGTTAGTTTTTTTTTTTTTTTTTTTTTTAAGAGACGAGATCTCCCTCTGGCTGAGGCTGGTCTTGAACTCCTCAGCCTCCCAGAGTACTGGGATTACAGGCGTGAGCCACCTCTCCCTGTCCTTTGATTTTTGAGCAATGTTTAGAATAAAGGAGAAAAAGGCTGAAGGAGGTCTTCTGGGTTCTTTGGGGTCCATGAGCCTCTGTTTTGTTTCCCTTTCAGGAGGGATATACGTTGTCACTTCTTTTTCACATTTGGCCTTGTCTGCCTTTGTCATGTCCTCAGATTTTCCTTTCTCTTTAGCAGACAAGGTTTTTTATCTCTCAGGTTACTTAGAAAATTCGGAGAAGTGGACTGAAGCCTTTGGGTTCTCCCTGTTGTGCTCCTCCCGATGGTTGTGCACAGAGAATGCATTTGGTGTGTTTTGCTCTGCCCGGGTTTAACCACACTGGGGAAGATGTGGTTTGGTTACTTTTCCTCAGCCCAGTGCCCATCCAGCTCTCACTTGCCCCGGCGCTGTCTCTGTGGCGCCCAGTATACTGCTGACACATGGGATTCTATGAAAGTGAAGCACTTCTGCCAGACTTCCAACAGGCTGAAGCGACAGCCTGCAGAATGAAAGACGGTATTTGCAAACTGTGCATCTAATAAGGGGTTGATATTCTTATTCTTTTTGAATCCATAATTTGTAATAAGCCTTTTCCTTTTGTTTTTAGCTAACTTAGGCCTTGGATTGTGACGTAATATGTAATCCCTGCTAGACAGCAATTGTGAACTCGCTATATGCTTATAATTTTCAGAGTTCTTGTTAGGGGCTTCTCAGCTTCCTCCCCCACCCCTCACCCCAGTGTTGACCAGAAATCCATCTCAGCTCCTTTTCTCTTAACCTCTTGTGTCCTCTCTTGCTCATGTCGTCATTTTTGGTATCTAAGTCTGTGTGCTTGTCTTCTGACTTCTCCGCCTCCCCACCCTCCCGCTTCTCATGGGCATTAGCTAGAACTCCCGGTTGGGTGTCTCACAGCGATGATTTCCATATCTTCTCCTGACTCCTCCCTCATACTTTGTAGTCACTGGGAGGTGTTGGGAAGGTGTGGTCCTGATGCCTGGCAGTAAAGGGGCTGGAATGTGGACTGGCCTTTGACCTTTTGTTGCTCCCATCCTGCCAGCCTGAGATCACATGGCTTACTTGTTCCTCTCCATACTTTTCTTTCCTACATTCCTATGGACACATGTCCAACCAATTACAGGATGACCGTAACCTTCTGAAACATAGCTGCATATACCCTCTCTCATCTCCATATCTTCAAAGATATTTTTTAAGTTCCCGTTTTACTTCCCTGAGGGGAAAAAGAGAAAAAAAACATCCACAGAGAAGTATTCAGTATGAAATTTTGAATGGTTGTGAAAAATTGATGTAGGCGGGATTAAAGCACATAGTGACTCACGTCCTGGTAATGCTTAAAAGTAAAGGCTGAACAATTAGAAGTTTAGAATTTGTTTCCTGTGATAGGAAAGATACTGGGGTGAGCAGATTTGGTTGGGCTGAGGTAGGGTAGAGATAGGAAGAAGATTTTGGGTACGATAAGTTAGTTTTAGGTACTTACTAAAAGTACCCAAGTTTTAGGTACTTACTAAAATCACCGAGTAGATTTGTTTGTTGTATGTTAATATAACAAATAGATTTTGTAGATTTTTGTTTCTTTTTTTTTTTTCATTTTTTTATGATGTTGACTTTTTTGGAGAGTTCAGGTTTGTTGTCCAATACTCTTGCATTCTGAGTGTGTGTTTCCTAGTGTTCGCTTAAGGTGAGGCATATTTTGATAAGAGTACAAGTAGGTGACATTGAGTACGTTCTATTGCTTTACGTTGAGAGCATATCTTATCATGTCCTGTTGTTGCTAAGTTTGATCACTTAGAGGTGCATTTCCCTATTTAAAATTAGAAAGTAATCTGTGGGGAAATGTGTTAAAACTTCTAGTAGCTTTTTTATTTTTTCCTTTGAGATAGGATTTCACTCTGTTGCCCGGGCATCATCATAGCTCACTGCAGCCTTAGACTCTTGGGCTCAAGCAATCTTCCTATTTCAGCCTCCCGACTAGCTGGGACTACAGGTGTACCATGATGCCTAACTATTTTTTTTTTTTTTTTTGCAGTTTTGGGCTGGGTTGGAATCCGCCACCCCCAGTGTATGAGGCTGGTGCCCTACTCCTTGAGCCACAGGTGCCACCTCTAATTTTTTAAATATTTTTTAGAGCTAGGTCTCACTATGTTGCTCAGGCTCTACGTGAACTCTTGGCCCCACACTGATCCTCCTGCTTTAGCCTCCCAAAGTGTTTAGCCACTGTGTCTGCCAGAACTCTTAATAACTTTTAACGTATGTTTTTATTCTCTTTACCCACTTAATGCCATAGGCTTGAAAAACAGTCTGTCAGTAATTTTATGAATTCTTTCTCATGTAATGAGAAATTTAGAAAGATATTTCTGCTGTCAGAATAAAACACCAGGCAGATTGAAGTTGAGACAGTGTGGAAATGAAGTGGGCGGGGGCCGTGGTAACGCAGACCTCAGTGTGGCTTTCAGTGAATGTGTTTGGAGGGTGGTGCTGACCACAGTCACGATGTATAAAACTGTCCTGTGTTCCTTATAGCTGTTATAAAAAAGCGTTGCTTCTAAAAATGAAAGCAACATGATATTTTTAACATTCATTAAGCAATCCTGGTGAGAGTTAATGAACTTCCTTTTTTATTTTAATAGGTTTAAAGTAATATTGGATGTTCAGATCTCCTTTAAGGTAAGCTTTTATTTTTATTTTTGAAGCAACATAATTGTATTAAATTTGTTAGTCAAGCAGTTCATTTAGAAAGTAAAGTTTACTTGTGAAATTTTATCGGTGACTGATTTATTCATTTGGGTTTGTATATGTCTCTAAATCTTACCTGTCATACAGAAGAATGTTGTCCCCAGGGCAGTGGTTGCTTTGTACCCATACTGTACAGTAATTGCTCTGTACTTGTGTGCTGAAGAAGATTGATATGTTGTCCTAGAATGTTGGGTTTATACATTTTTGGTAAATCTCAGTTTGCCTTAGTATCCTTAAACATTGGGTCGAGTGTGTTAGTTTGCTAGGGCTACTAGTAGCACACCACATGCTGATGGCTTAAGCAGTAGAAATTTATTCTTTCACTGGTCTGGAGGCTGGAAGTCCAAAGTCAGTGTTGGCAGGGCGGCCCCTTTCTGAAGGCTCTAGGGGAGAGCCCTGCCTTGCCTCTCCAGCTTCTGGAGGTTGCTGGCAGGCCTTGGTGTCCTCAGCTAGTAGCTGCTTAACTCTGATTTCTGCCTCTATTTTCACCTGGCTGCCATCCTATGTAAATCTTCCTTTGGATTTGGGGGTCTTACCTTGATTACATCCTCACGACTCTATTCCAAATAAGGTCATGCTCACAGGTCTTGGGGTTAGGACTTGAGCATATCTTTTTGTAGAACACGTTCATCCTACAATAGTTGGGGCCTAACATGAATTGTAACAGTGTCAAGATGCTGCCGTCTTTTTGAACCTGTAATGCTGTGTCCTGTAAGATACAAAAATATTGGCTCGGCGCCTGTGGCTCAATCGGCTAAGGCGCCAGCCACGTACACCAAAGGTGGCGGGTTCGAATCCCCAGCCCGGCCGCCAACAACAATGATGGCTGCAACCAAAAAATGGCCGGGCGTTGTGGCGGGCGCCTGTGGTCCCAGCTACTTGGGAGGCGGACGCAGGAGACTGGCTTGAGCCCAGGAGTTGGAGTTTGCTATGAGCTGTGATGCCATGGTACTCTACCCAGGGGGATAGCTTGAGGCTCTGTTGTCTCCAAAAAAAAAAAGGATACAAAAATATTTTGGAATTGGTATAGAAATAAAAGCGAATACTAGACTACTCAAGTTACTACTACTCTAGTTTAGTATTATGTAGACTTGAATTGGGAGGTGTTGTGTAGGGTGGATTTTTTAATGTTAACATATAAAAAGATTAGTTATTTGTTGGCATTTGTGAGATTATACCTGAGTAGAGATAAACTAGCAGTTTTACTTAATAATAATATTGGCCTTTTTTTCACTTACATTAGGATATTAAACTTGTACAGTTGAGTAATTATAGTCTTTTTTTTTAAAGTTCACCAATGCCCCGGTCTTTTTGATAAATAAAAAGTAACATATTAATGCAGGGTCACTGAAGTGCAGCTCCAACTTCCTAAAGGGTTCTAAGTAATGCATATAGTGAACCCAGCTCAGTGCCAGGCCCTATGCTGTGTTTAGTGAGCCTTTCCAAGAAGGGGAAGGAGGTTTGAGGTAGTCATCAAAGAAAGGAGAGTTCTTCTCAACTCTCATGTTAGTAGTTTTGTGTCTGGATAGTTAGTATATTTAATGTCCTATTTACTGGTTTTAGTTTTGCTCATCAATGACTGAACAGAAAGGGTGTTTATGGAGGGTAGTATATACGGCATTTGACACATTTGCTTTCTGGAGTTTGAGATTGGAAGTAATATTCTGTAAATGGTCTGCACTATATGATGTTTGTAAGCAGATGTAAAATCTAGATTGTGTTAACTTTTTTCTTCATTCTCTTCCTCCACTTAAATAAAATAGCTATATTAACCCAGCAAGCCACAAAGCCATAATGTGGCATACCATCCTTTTCAAGAGGTGAATGTTACTGAATAAAAATGGCTGACAGAAGTGGGAAGATTGTCCCAGGACAAGTGTACATTGAAGTGGAATATGATTATGAATATGAAGCAAAGGACAGAAAGATTGTGATTAAACAGGGGGAGCGGTACATCCTGGTGAAAAAGACCAATGATGACTGGTGGCAAGTGAAGCCAGATGAGAATTCCAAAGCGTTCTATGTGCCAGCCCAGTATGTGAAGGAGGTGACCCGCAAGGCCCTCATGCCACCTGCTAAGCAGGCAGTTGGACTGCCAAATAACTCTGTGAAAGTGATCCAGAGTCTGCATCTTCAGAGGTCAACAGAAAATGTGAACAAATTGCCTGAGCTTTCAAGTTTTGGAAAGCCATCATCATCTGTTCAAGGAACAGGTCTTACTCGAGATGCCAATCAGAATTTTGGACCCAATTATAATCCGGGTCAGACTCTCAACCTAAGCCTGGACCTGACCCATAATAATGGAAAGTTTAACAATGACTCACATTCTCCTAAAGTTTCTAGCCAGAATAGGACACGCTTATTTGGTCATTTTCCTGGCCCAGAGTTCTTGGACATAGAGAAAACTAGCTTCTCCCAGGAACCGTCTTGTGATTCGGCAGGAGAAGGCTCAGAAAGAATTCATCAAGATTCTGAATCTGGTGATGAACTTAGCAGCAGCTCCACTGAGCAGATAAGGGTAAGATTATTAAAAATAGAGTCATGAAACACTTGTATCACCTGAATAAAAATATTATAGATTTTCCTTTAATTATAACCTTTATGAGAGTTAAGACTTGTTTATTTTGCTTTATACTTTCAGAATATGAAGGTTCTATTCTGATTTAAAGAACTAGAAAATATGTAAAAATAACTTGAGGGGTTCCTAAAAGGTTACTTTATGGTTTTCATAATGCTTCTTGTACCGTTCATTGTAGGACTGGGCATAATTTAAATGTGGAAAAGGTTTTGCTAGTGATAATTTGTAAGGCACAACAGTGATGATACTTTTTCTAAGAGGAAAGGCTTTACTATTCTCTAGATATATTCATTTTGACTAGTTTCCAAGAAGTCTTAGGTTGTATTAGTTATATGTGGAGAGATGTCACCGGCATATTAATTGTGCTAACTTTTGTGCTTTAAAACTTGTTTATTAATATTGAATAACAAAAAAATACAGAGCTCACAAATCTTTACCTCCATTCATATTCTTTTATCTGAGTATCCACACTTGATTGCACTATTAGCCTAGAAAAAGTTTTGTGTCCCTATGGTTTAATTTTTTTTTTTTAATGTAACTTTCTTTGGAGATGGTTTCCCAATTTATTTTTCAAGCGAAGTCATTATAAAAGCACATGTGAGGAATGGAAACTTGAATGTAGTTGAAATAAATTTAATAAATTTTTGGCCTAAAGCTGTGTTGTAGGATTATGCAAGTTAAATCTATGAATTGTTTTGATGTTGCTTTTAGGTGTGCGGTCTGATTCTTTTTGTCAGTTGTAATTTATCTTGTAACATTTTAGAATGGAAGTAGGAAAAATTCTCTAGAAAATGTGGTGTTTGAGATCAAGGCAGTTACATTGAAGTAGTACCAGTTATCATTGTGTGTCTTAGTAGGCTTTTCTTCGGGCTTGATGTGATACTCTTGACATAGAATACATAGTGTTTCCTGGAATTGTTCTATGCCTGCTCCTTAGGGAAATAATGGGCCTGGAAAGATGGATGTTGTCTTGTCTATCCACCATCACCACTGTTTCACACTTCAGATTACATTTTATGTTGATGGAGGTGAGCACACCTGTGTTCTCTTCATCATGGTCATCCTAAATTAAGTTCACCACACTGGAGGTTCATGGCTTCTGTCCTCTCCTCAGGCCTTAACGCAGTTTGCAAATCCTATTAGATTTCTCCAGCCAGCCCTTTCTCTGGCTGACTCTCCATGGCAACTGTGTCAGACCTTTTCCATTTTTTTCAGTTCTCTGATTCACTGGTTTTATCCTGCTCTTATGAGATAAACTTGCCTTCTTTTTGTAGCAAAAATTAAAGACATGGATGGAAGCTTCGGGGAGCATAAACTCCATGTGTTTATGGAGTGTAGTGCTGGATCTAGATTTGAATCTGATTCCCTGTTACTTGCCTGCTGTGTGATAGTTAGGGGAAGTTATTTAAACCCTGGGCCTTTCAGTTTCTGCATCTTAAAATGAGGGCCACAGGTTGTTGAGACGTGTGTTAATGTAGTAAGTATCTTGCTGCTTAATAAATCACCCCTAAATTTCGTGGCTGAAGACAGTGAACACTTACTGTCTCTCAGGTTCTGGGGGTTAGTAAATCATAAGCAGCTTCGTTGGGTGGTTCCTAAGAAGGCTTGAGGTCTCTCCTGAGGTTATGATCCTGTGGAGGCTGGGGCTGGCAGAGCTGCTTCTGAAGACGGCTCACTCCCACTGCAGTCCGGCCTCTTCGTGGCTGCTGGAGTGTTGTGTGCGGCTTTCCCCAGATGGAGCAACAGAGGGAGAATGTGGCAGCAGCTGCACTGTCTTTTGTGCTGTCTTCTGTGTGAGCGGAGACTACACAGGATTTGTGTAGTGACTATAAGGATTTGAGGACTTTTTTTTTTTTTCTGAGACAGAGCCTCAAGCTATCGCCCTGGTAGAGTGCTGTGACATCCCAGCTCACAGCATCCTTCAACTCCTGGGCTCAAGCAAGTCTTCTGCCTCCGCCTCCCAAGTAGCTGGGACCACAGGCGCCCGCCTCAACACCTGGCTATTTTTTGGTGGTAGCCGTCATTGTTGTTTGGTGGGCCCGGGCTGGATTCCAACCCACCAGCTTAGGTGTTTGTGGCTGGCGCCTTAGCCATTTGAGCCACAGGCGCCGAGGCGCTTTGAGGACTTTTAAGGCTGCCTTGAGGGGCTGGCTAGCTTCATAAATTTTCCATAAAATATAGCTGCCATTGTTACTGTTATTTCTAATTATTGTTACTTCTGCTGTCACATCTGTGAGTACACCTTTGTCAGCAATCATCTTTCCACCTGGTACGGTGCAAGCTTGTGGTAAAGATCATGTTCTTGTGCTCATATGGCTTTGGGTTTGATGTCAAGTCTTTCTCATAAGCTTTTAAATTTGCTTGTTCTTCCCATTTTAGTAAAACTCTTCTTCAGTCCTACCATCCCTTCTGAGTATCACTTTATTGCCCTTTCCTTTGGCATCCTCTGGAAAGAGTTTATGTTTGTCTCTGTGCGTTTCCTCCCTTGCCACTCACTGTGCGACCTTTTCTGGCATGGCATCTGGTTTCACTGTGCCACCCAAACTGCATCTGGGAAAAGGTGCTCATGGTTTCACTGTTGATAAAGGTACAAGCAATTAAAATAATCTTGTGGCTAGGGGTGGTGGCTCACACTTGCAATTCTAGAACTCTAGGAGGCCAAGGCGGGTGGATGTCTTGAGCTTGGCAGTTTGAGACCAGCCTGACCAAGCTTGAGACCCCGGTCTCTATTAAAAATAGCAAAAATAGCTGAGCATGGTGGCAGACACCTGTAGTCCCAGGTACTTGGGAAGCTGAGGCAAGAGGATTGCTTGAGCCCAGAATTTGAGGTTGCTGTGATCTGTGATGCCATGGCAACTCCGCTGAGGAGAGAGACTCTGTCTCTAAATAAACAAACAAACAAATAAATAAGTAAATAAACTATACATAATTAATATCATCATAGTGAACAAGGTAAATAATCAGATAACAGTTTAATTTTTGTTGTTGGGATTGCTGCAGAAGGCTTCCTCATAAAGTCCTTCCCCAGGCCGATAGGTTCTAGTGTTTTCCCCACACTTTCTTTGAGGATTTTACAAACGATAGTTTAAAATAACCTTTTATTGAGGCATACCATACAATCAAGTGTGGGAATTTTACTAATCATCAGTGTGTGGCTTGATGAATCCTTACTTAAGTATAGACACTCTGTAACCAACCTCCAGCTTCTTCCCAGTCAGCATTCACACTCTAGCTCCTGTGTCCCTGTTAGGAGATTTTAATTTTTCTGAGTTATTTCACTGTTGATCAGCCTTCTTTAATTAAACTTTGCATTTCAAGGTGCTTCTAGATTCGTATGCAGTTGTAGGAAATGATAAGGAGTGATCTCCTGTACTCTCTGTTCAGTTACCTAGTTTTGCAAGTGGTAATGTCTTGAAATGCTATACCATAATATCACAGTCAGGATTTTGACATTGGTACAGTAATATTCTGAACATTTCCGTCATCACAAGGCTGCCCCCTCCACCAGTGGTCTGTTCTTTTTTTTCTTTTTTTCTTTTTTTTTGCAGTTTTTGGCCGGGGCTGGGTTTGAACCTGCCACTTCTGGTACATGGGGCCAGTGCCCACTCCTTTGAGCCACAGGCACTGCCCCTGTTCTTTGTTTTTATAATTTTGTCATTTCAAGAATGTTATATAAAAGGAATCATAGCTTTGGGGTTTGGCTTCTTCATTCAGCATAATTTTCTGTAGATTGGTATAGGTTGCTACGTGTATCTAGCTGTAGTTCTTTTTGTTGCTGTGGAGTGTTGTATGGTGTGGATGTACGTTTATTTAACTGTTCTTTCTTTGAAGGACATCTAGGTTGTTTCCAGTTTGGGGCTAGCAAAACTGCCATCAACATGTCTGTACAGGTGTTTGTATGAACGTAACTTTGCAAACAAAGCTATCAACATTTCTGTGCAGGTTTTTGTGTGAACATACCTTTTCATTTATTTGGAATGATTGTCTATAAATGTAATGCTGGTCGTAAAAGTTAAACTTCCTAGAAGGAAATTGCTGAAGCGTTTTGCAGAGTGTGACTAGCATTTTACATGCCCACCAGCAGGGTATGAGTGATCTGTTCTTCTCTGCATGCTCATCTGTGTGTGGTGTCGTCACTGTTCAGCCATCTGCTAGGTGCGGAGTGATCCATGTCTCATTTAGATTTTAATTTGCATTTCCCTAAGGGCTGATGATGCCAAACATCTTTTCATGTGTTTGTCCTCGTTACATCCTCTTCATTGAAATGTTTCATCATGTATTTTGCCCATTTTCTAATTGGCTTGTTATTTTACTGTTGAGTTTTGAGAGTTCTTTAAATAGTTTACTTATAGTCATTTGACAGAGAAATAGTTTGCAAATATTTCCTCCCAGTCCGTAGCTTGGCTTTTCATGCTTTTAACAGCATCTTTTGTAAAGCAGAAGTTTTTAATTTTATTGAAGTCCAAAGTTTAATTATTTCCCCCCACAGATCATGTTTTTACTTCTTCTTCTCCCTTTTTTTTTGAGACAGAGTCTCAATTTGTTGCCCTTGGTAGAGTTCAATGGCATGACAGCTCACAGCAACATCAAACTTGTGGGCTCAAGCGATTATCTTGTCTCAGCCTCCTAATTATCTGGGACCATAGGCACCTGCCACAACTCCCAGCTATTGTATTTTTTTATTATTTTTATTTTTAGAGATGAGGTCTCTCTCTTGCTCAGGCTGGTCTTGAACTCCTGAGCTCAAGTAATAAGCCCATTTTGGTCTCCCAGAGTGCAAGGATTACAGGACGTGAGCCACTGTGGTTGGCCAGGTTTTTACTTCGTATCTAAAAACTCATTGCCAAACCTAGGTCGCCTATGTTTTCTGCGTTTTAGTTCTAGAATTTTTACAGTTTTGCATCTTAAATGTAGGTCTGTGATTCATTTTGAGTTAATTTTTGTAAAAGTTGTAAGAGGTCTTTGTCTAGGTTCAATTTCTTTTCTTTCTTTTTTATTTGCATGT
This sequence comes from Galagoides demidoff, assembly GCA_963574575.1. Lineage (NCBI taxonomy): Eukaryota > Metazoa > Chordata > Mammalia > Primates > Galagidae > Galagoides > Galagoides demidoff. The sequence continues at coordinate 16,913 of CAUYQV010048080.1, forward strand.
ATCGTTTAATTGTTCCACCCCATTTATTGAAAAACAATTCCTTCTCCCTTAAATTGCCTTCGTTCCTTTGTCAAAAATCAATTGACTATATTTGTGTGCGTACATTTCTGGGCTCTTTATTCTGTTCCATTGATCATTTTTTTGATAATACCGTGCTGTCTAGGTGATGATGATGATGATGATGATTTTTTTTTTTTTTTTTGAGACAGAGTCTCAAGCTGTCAACCTGGGTAGGGTGCTGTGGCATCACAGCTCACAGCAACCTCAAACTCTTGGGCTCAAGCGATTCTCTTGCCTCAGCCTCCTAAGTAGCTGGGACTAGAGGCGCTCGCCACAACACCCAGCTATTTTTTTGTTGCAGTTGTCATTGCTGTTTAGCTGGCCCAGGTTGGGTTCAAACCTGCCAGCCCTAGTGCATGTGGCTTTCACTGTAACCACTGTGCTACAGGTGCCGAGTACATGTACTAGATTTTTGATTACTCTTAACATATAGTTAGTGAGTGCATTTTAAAATTGCAAAGTGTTAATTAAGTTCTCCTACTTTATTCTTTTTCATGAGTGTTTTGCCTATTCTGGACCCATTGCAATTCCACTGTGAGTTTTAAAATCAGCTTGTCAGTTTCTGCAGAGAAACCACCTGAGATTCTAATAGGGATTGCCTTATGTCTTTAGATCAATTTGGGAACTAATACCATCTTAACAGTATTAACATTTGCGAGAAAGGCCTGGTGGCGCTGAATTCCCTCGGTTTTATTTATTCAAGAGAGTTTTTATTTCTGCTTTATTTTGGTGTATAATTTCTTTGGGTTTAGAAGTCTAGTTGGCGATTTGTTTTTCAGCACCTGACATATTGTATCCCACGCATAGCTTTAGTGTGAGGTAATAGGTTAATGTGGCTAGAACCTGGACTGTTGTGGTAGGTGCCAGATGTCTTAAATCCCTCAAATATCAGTGTTTTTGTGTCTGTGTTGTTTTGGTGCTTCTCTGAGAGCTCCTCCTTCCTACCTGCTGCGTGCTGCTCTTTTCACTGGTAATCCACTGTTAGTATACTAGAGCCCTGTTGTAAAGTGTGGGACAAGGCGTAGTGTTCTGTAATCTCATAATTAAATCTCAGTCTTTCCTTGCCGTCACTTAGCTCTGAAATTCACAAGTGTTTCTTAGCTTCCCTCAGGTAAGACGGGAAGGTAGATAGAGGGGGATGAGGGAGTCTGGGAAATGCCCTTTTTCCAGATTGGCTATGGCTCTGGTTAGGTTTTGCATCCTGGAAAGCATAATAAGTCTTTGAAAATAATTTGAGCTTGTTTTACCCTGGTTATTTTTTCCACTCTGTCAGAGTCATGGGTCTTGGCTCATGCTGAGAAGCTGGTGGTATTTTGGGAAGTAAAACCCTCTAAAGTATAGGGCCCCTATCAAGAGAGTCACTCCCCTCTCGCAATTCATCAGAATTACCATTTATGTGTTCCTACCACTTTCTAGCTCCAGCAGCTTTTGTTCCAGGTACGGAGATGTCCTGTGTGTCTCTGGATTTGCCACCTGACTTTGGTTCTCTGATGAGTCCAAGAAATGATTGATTTTCAGTTTATTCAGCTTCTGTCTTTTTTCTTTCTCTAGTAACTCATAGTATATTTATAATAGAAAGCTCTGTATTACAGTACACTTTTCACTCGGAAAAGTAAAGAAAACAGCTGACTCTATATAAAGTAAACATTAACTTTGGTGGATTTCGGTGTAGTCCATAATGAACACGTTTGCCCTTATTCCTCCAAAGCTGCTCCACTTACGAGCTAAGAATTTAGAAAATATTTTAGCTGAAATTTTATGTTATCATTTTTTTTTTCTCATTGTGCATCACCTTCAGCCAAGCCCTGACCACTTAAAATTCTGTAATTGTCGGGAGGTTAGTCAGAAGCAGCAGGAATATTCTTGGCGGTGGTGTCATACCTGCAGTAACTTCTGTGGCTGTCCTCACAGCAGTACTTGTAAGAGGGTCTACACCCAGCTTGCAGTCACCTGGACCTAGCACCTCTGAGCCACCCAGGAAGAATTTCCAAATAGCTTCAGCATCTTTAATTTAAGGTCAGGTAACTTGGAAAGTCCAGCTCTCACCTTGGCAAATGTCTGATTCTTTCTTTGTTTTTGAAGCTTGTTCTTGAAGTTGGGGTCACTCAGTCTCCTACGGTTGAAATAAACGCAGGACCTGATGAAAAGGGCCCCCCATTACATCAACTGCAAAGGCGCTATTCCTACCCAGCGGTCTGACCTGGTCATGAATGCAGCGTGTGAAGGCACCTCAGTGTCTGTCTTGATAGTTCACTGTTAAGTACTTTTGTTTTTTGTAGATAATTTTCATTAAGTTGGAGAAGGTGTATTATTGTTTCTTTGAGAGGCTTTAAAAAAAAAAAAACATGAGTGAGTGTTAAATTTTTGTCAAATGCTTTTTCTGCATCAACTGATGTGATGTCATTTTTCTTTTTTAGCCTATTAAAATCCAGGGGATTGTATTGATTGATTTTCACACAGTGAACCAGGTTTCCTGGAATATACCTCATTTGGTCATGGTTGACAAATGATCTTGTTTGGTTATTTTTTTTTTTTTTTTTTAGACAGAGTCTGACTCTGTTGTCCTGGGTAGAGTGCCGTGGCATTATAGCTCACAACAGCCTCAAATTCTTAGGCTTGAACAATTCCTCTTGCCTTAGCCTCCCAAGTAGCTGGGATTACAAGCATGCACCACTATGCCCAGCTAGTTTTTCTATTTTTAGTAGAGATAGGGTCTTGCTTTTGCTCAGGCAGATCTCACACTCTTGAGGTCAAGGGATCTACCCACCTTGGCCTCCCACCAAGCTAGACATGAGCCACTGTGCCTGGTTACTCTTTACTTTCTTTCTTTCTTTTTTTTTTTTTTGAGACAGAACCTCAAGTTGTCACCCTTGGTAGAGTGCCATGGCATCACAGCTCACATCAATCTCAAATTCTTGGGCTTAAGTGATTCTCTTGCCTCAGCCTCCAGAGTAGCAGAGACTACAGGCACCTGCCACAACGCCTGTCTATTTTTAGAGATGAGGTCTTGCTCTGGCTCAAGCTGGTTTCAAACTTGTGATCTCAGACAGTCTACCCACCTCAGCCTCCAAGAGTGCTAGGATTACAGATGTGAGCCACGACTAATTCTGTTTGTTAAATTTTGTATTCATGAGAAATGAGTCTGTAGTTTGGTTTTTTATATTTTATTTGTTGTTGGTATCAGGACACTTGTTTCTTAAAAAGAATGGGGAGCCTCCTAGGAGCAGTTGCTTACGCCTGTAATCCCAGCACTGTGGGAGGCTGAGGTGGGAGGATTGCATGAGCTCAGGATTTGAGGCTTGTCTGAGAGAGAGTGAGATCCCGAGTCATGAAAACAATTGAAAAACCCAGCCGGGTGCCGCAGCAAGCACCTGTAATCCCAGCAGCTTTGGAGGCTGAGGCAGCAGGATGCCATTGCACTCTGTTCAGGGCATAGGTAGAACTGTGTCTCAATAAAAAAAACAAGGAAAAAGTATTGGGTAGTGTTCCTTCCCATTATGTGTGACAGAGTATGTAGATTTAGTGGTAATTCTTTAAACAATTTAGTGTTGTTTTTAGTGAATCTTTCTTGGGCATGGAGATTTGTTTTTAAGAAGTTTTTAAACCATAAGTTTGCTTTCTTTAATTGGGCTACACAAATGATCTTATTTCATATTGCCTCAAGCGATCCTCCCACCTAGACCTCCCAAAGCAGTGTGATTACTGTTGTGAGTGCCTGGCCAATGATGAGTTTTTATGATGATGACTATTAATCTAGAAATATTTAAATTATATTGTATGCTAGCTTTTTATTTTGGCAGATATGTCTGTAGAGAGAGTTTCTTCATTGACAGTGATAAACTAATTCATTTCTGGTATTTGAAGCCTAATCATAAATTAATTTGGAAAATCTTATACATGGAACAAGTCATCAATTAGCGTTTCAGGGTGTTATAGTATAATTGGTTCACAAAATCACTTCTTTTTTTTTTTGTTTGTTTGTTTGTTTTTTTTTTTTTTTGAGACAGAGCCTCAAGCTATCCCCCTGGGTAGAGTGCCATGGCATCACAGCTCATAGCAACCTCCAACTCCTGGGCTCAAGCGAGTCTCCTGCCTCCGCCTCCCAAGTAGCTGGGACCACAG
>CAUYQV010048081.1:0-19063 GCA_963574575.1 Galagoides demidoff
ACCTGTGGTCCCAGCTACTTGGGAGGCGGAGGCAGGAGACTCGCTTGAGCCCAGGAGTTGGAGGTTGCTATGAGCTGTGATGCCATGGCACTCTACCCAGGAGGATAGCTTGAGGCTCCATCTCAAAAAAAAAAAAAAAAAAGAATCCAGCCCAGGCCTGCCAAACAACAATGACAACTACAACCAAAAACTGGCCAGGCATTATGGTGGGCACCTGTAGCACAGTGGTTACGGTATATGCACTGAGGCTGGTGGGTTGTCCAGCGTGGCCTGGGCCAGCTAAAACAACAATGAAACTGCAACAAAAATAGCCAGTGTTGTGGCAGGCACCTGTACTCCCAGTTATTTGGGAGGCTGAGGCAAGAGAATCGCTTAAGCCCAAGAGTTGGAGGTTGCTGTGAGCTGTGACACCATAGCACTCTACCCAGGGTGACAGCTTGAAACTCTGTCTTAAAAAAATTTTTTTTCAAATCTTGTTGTAAGTAGAAAACTTACCTCTTCAGTCTTCAGCCACAACAAACAGTAGACTTAATGGATGGTTGAGTGTGTGTACCTCTTGAGGAAAACATATTTTTTGAGGAAAATTTTTGTTGCAGGATTTTTCCTTTTTGGGTGTGTATGTTGCAAACAACAAGATTTTTTTTTTTTAAGCAAAAATCTGTGGAGGAGGAGAAATCTCACAGTTTACTCTTACCTGAGTCAGCTTCTGCCATAAATTAGGGCTAAAATTTTAGGATAAAGTAAGTGCAGTGTTTTAAATGTATGAATACATAACATGGAAGAGTCTTTTGAAGGGGTGTCAACAGAAACAAAAATGTTGATGAGAACAAAGGAGCCAGCGCAGTGGCTCAGGCCTGTAATCAGTAGCACTCTGGGAGGCTAAGACAGGTGGACTGCCTGAACTCTCCAGTTCCAGACCAGCCTGAGCCAGAGCCAGACCTTGTCTCTTTAAAAAAAAATAGCCAGGCATTGTAATAGTGGCTGGCGCCTGTAATCCCAGTACATGGGAGGCCGAGGCAAGAGGATCTCTTGAGCCTAGGTATTTGAGGTTGCTGTGAGCAATGACGCCATGGCACTCTACTGAGGGTGACAAAGTGAGACTGTCCCAAAAAACAAAACAAACCAAAGGGAATGAGAATGAAGAAATGACCCAACCCCCTTCTGAAGAGCCTGAATATGATAATCCAAGTATCAAGGAATTGAGATTGCTGTAAATTTTTGGTGGAGGAGGTTAAATTTGAACTGATATCGTGGATGTCAATGGCTAGTTAAAATGCTAATGAGAGGGCCACAGGACTGGGCTAGTGCACTTAAGTTTCATTAGTCTTCAGAAAGACTTTGACATGCATTTGAGTATGCAACTGAGACTTTTGGGGCAAGTTTAGCGTTATTTCCCCATCCCTGTTACCTTCCACCACCACCCCAGTGCTCGCCCCCAACACCTGCTACTTTAAATACATCGAATCTTAACAAACTGGCTTCGAAGACTTAAATTTTTCAACAGTTATCGCGGAAGTACACATCAACTCAGATACCCACGTAACAAGACAATTCAAAGGCAATCACCTCTTTTCTAATCTCAGGATTTCCTTTTTGGGAAACCGTCATGTGTGTGGTTTAGAGAGCCCGGGAAGGCCGGTTCGTAGATTATAAAAGCAATTTTTCATTTCTTAGTCCTGAGTCACTACTCTGCCTTGTACTGCCTAGAGATTTAATGGGAATGAACCTGAGGCACTGAATTCTGCGCTCTCAGGTTTTCCAATTCTTCCGCCGGTCTTCAAAGAAAGGTAGATTGCTCTCGCGCTGCGCCCACACTGAAAAGCGGGATATGGCAGCCACTGCAAAGGGAGACCCAAGGGAGACCCGAGGGCAAAGCCGAAACCTGGTGAAGATCAGGGACTGAACTAGAGACGGAGAAAGAAAAGGGTGAGGAAGGAAAGGAGCGCCCCTTCGAGGAAACCGACACAGCACAACAGATGTGACCAGTCGCCAGCAGGCCAGCGCCCCGGAAGGCGCGCCCAACGCCTTCCGCTGGTCCGCGAGCGCCCTCTCTCGTCCCGCGCGCACGGCCCGAGAGGCACGTCCGCGCGCTCCTTCCGCGCGCGGGGGGCGGGGGCGCGCGGGGGGGCGGGGCCTGCGCGGGGGCGCGCGCGGGGCCGTGGGCAGGGGGGCGGGGCGGCAGAGCTCGGCGGCTGGGCCTGGAGGACAGCGGCGGCGGAGGCGACAACAGTGACGGGAACGGCGCCGAGAGGCCGTGCGGGACCCAGGCGCCAGGAAGCGGAGAGAGCAGAGGTAACGCAGGACGGAACAGGAGAGCGGGGAGTGAGCGCGGGCTCGCTGGGCTCCGAGGGCGAGTGGTGGAGGCCGCTCGCCCTGGCCGCCAACGCTGCTCCCTGAGAGGGGGCGGGGCGCCCTGGCCCCAGGAGGTGGTGCCTTTTGTCTACCATTCTCGGCCGCCCCGCCTCCCCTCCCCGCCTCTCCTCCTTCTCCCTCCACCTCCCCTGCCACTATCTCCGGGCCCCTCTCATGGACGCCTCCTCCAGGGCCCTCCGGCGCGCGCGCTCCCGCCCTTGTTTTTTTTTTTTTTTTTTTGGACTCGGGGGAGGAGGGGGAGCTCTTCCCTGGTTTTGCGCCCTGCGTCCCAGTGCGCCTGCGTTAGCGTCCTCCGCCTGCCTCGATTGGCTGAGGACTTGCGCATGCTCCAAGGCCTGCGATGGCCCGTCGCCCGCCCGCGCCCCCCCCTTCTCCCTACTCCCCACTCCCTCAGCGGTTTTCGGAGCCGGTTCGAAAGATGCCGGCGGCGGTGACTGGCTGTGGCGGGCCCGCCCCCCGGGTTCTCCGCCCCCGCCGCCGTCGCCGCCATTACGGAGCTCCCAGTGGTGAGTGTACTGAGCGGTGAAGCTCGCGTTCCGCGGCTCTTCGCGTCGCCCGGACCGGCGCCGCCACGTCTCCGCCGAGCGTGAGCCCCAAGCTGTCAAAACGCCGTGCCCTCGCCTCAGCCCCTGGTGTCAGCGGTCCTGAGTCTTCCCTGCCTCCATCTCGACCCTGCTCTCCCCACCCCCACCCCGCAGCCGTTTACGCGTTCGCCGCTGTGGCTTGTAGCGCTGCCTCGCCTCTTTGTCTCTCCGCTGCGCTTTGCCGTCTTCTCTCTGCCTTCTGTGGGCGGGGGTGTCAGCTGTTGGCGCTGCTGCTGCGGCCTTAAGCTTTCGTTTCCCGTGCGGCAAATGTAGAACTTGTTACTCGCTGCACCTTGGTGTGGTTTAAATTAGAGCAGTGCTTCGATAGGTCGTCAAACAGTTAAAATTGTTAGTCTGAGCGTTTATAAGAGATGGAGGCAGGAGTGGTGAAGTGAGAGCCCCAAATTAGAGTTTTGATACCAAATTGACATTATTTGTGACCGAAGACAGTCACTTAACCTTTCGGGGGAGCTATTCTGTCCTGCACAGAGGACTGGACTAGGTGAACTATACTATCCCTTCTCTCTCTCTTTTGTTATTGTGCTTCCCGATTTTTCATCGCTTTGAAAAGTGAGAATCCAATTGGAAATACGTCTTAGCAATTCACTAGGGACTTTGAGCAAGCTATCTTGCCTTAGAGCGAAGTTAGACGTGACTGCGTCACTTTAAAAGATGCTTTAATTTTGTTTAATATGGCATAATCATGAAACTGTTACTAGCATTTAAAATATTGCTGCTGTTAAAAGGTTAATGTATCTGTTTTAAAATAGAAGTGACGTCTTAAAGTTTTTTTTATTTTTATTTATTTATTTTTTTGCTTTGTTTTTAAGCGTATTTGGAAGACTGAAGGCTGGAAGTTGCTGGAGGATGTATACTGAACTCTTCATAAATAGATAAAAGTCTTAATTCTTTCACCAGTTAGATTGTGATTATTGAGAGGAGGAACCATGCAGCATCCTTAGCATTTACTCCCAACATAGACAGTATGTTCCTGTAATGGGAAAACAAATTTTTAAAAAGTTGTCGGGAGGTGCCTGTGGCTCAAAGGAGTAGGGCACCGGCCCCATATGCCAGAGGTGGCGGGTTCAAATCCAGCCCCGCGCCAAAAACTGCAAAAAAAAAAAGTTGTCAACAATCAGATTAGAGCTATGCTTTTGGTGACTTGACCCGTTAAATCTGAATGTAGAAGAAGAATTTAGGGTCAGCGCCTGTGGCTCAAGTGGCTAAGGCGCCAGCCACATAATACCTAAGGTGGCGGGTTTAAATCCATCCTGGGCCCACCAACAACAACGGCTGCAACCAACAAATAGCCGGGCGTTGTGGCGAGCGCCTGTGGTCCCAGCTACTTGGGAGGCTGAGGCAGGAGACTCGACTAAGCCCAGGAGTTGGAGTTTGCTGTGAGCTGTGATGCCATGGCAGTCTACCCAGAATGACAGCTTGAGGCTCTGTCTCAAAAAAAAGAAAAAGAATTTAGATTGTGAACAATGTGAGGTGTTCAGTGTTCATAACTAATGACGTTATGTGGTGTGTAATATAGTGAATTACACTATAGCAGTGGTTCTCAACCTTCCTAATGTGACCCTTTAATACAGTTCCTCATGTTGTGATGACCCCCAGCCATAAAATTATTTTCGTTGCTACCTCATAACTGTAATATTGCTACTGTTACGAATCATAATGTAAATATCTGATATGCAGGATGTATTTAGGTAACCCCTGTGAAAGGGTCATTTGACCCCCAAAGAGGTCATGACCCACAGGTTGAGAACTGCTACACTATAGTGAATTTGTAATAGTGAATTAAAAAATTAAAGTACTTTGCCCAAAATGGATACTATCAAGGATATGTGCATATGTAAATTGAAATACATTGTTGAACTTCTGCTTATTTTTCTATTGCTTTCTCTTAATGTAGAGGGAGTAAATCAAAACTGTGATATTTGGGGCTTTCTTCTTATACAGCTCTTTCTTTATTGCCTGCATTAAGACAGTTCAAGCATTTCCCTTGACAAAAGCAAATATTTGTGTTGTTAATGTAACACTAAATTTTAAAAAACAAAAGCCCAACTAGTGACCCTGGGAGGACCACATGAACCACAGGTAAACTCAGATTGTTTGTTTTAGGCATATATGAGAAGCCAGGTGAAAAACATAAATAATGTTTGATTTACTCTTCATTTAGCAAATATTTATTGAATCTGTTCTGTGCCTTTTATGTTTTTAGGCACCAAGTATGCAGTAGTTAACTAACTAGATAAGATCCCTTCCAGGGAACAAACATGACAGCCTAAAAGTCTGATCATTAAGAAGTGCAGTAGTTAAAAGTTTAGTTAATGGGTACATACAATATGAAATTAACCACACACACAGTTTTGTTACCTCTGTAACAAACTGAATTTATTAAATAACCCATTAACCCACCCATTATAAAGAGAGTGCTATAGGTTGGAGCTTATGAGTTCTGTGACCTTTATTATGGAAGAGCTGAGGCAAAAACTTAATATTTATCCAAATAAGGCCCATAGCTCATACCTATGATCATAACACTCTGGGAAACTGAAGTGGGATTGCTTGAGCTCAGGAGTTTGAAGTTGCAGTGAGCTGTGATGGTGCCACTGTACTTCAGCTGGGGAGACTAAGTGAGGCCTGGTTTCTTGGGGGAGGGAGGGAGAACCTGAATAAGAATAATGGTGCTGCTTATGCCTGTAATTCTAGCACTCTGGGAGGCTGAGGTGAGTGGACTGCTTGTGCTCAGGCTGGCCTGAGCAAGAGTGAGACCCTGTCTCTAAAAATAGACAGGTGTGGTGGGTCCCTCTAGTCCCAAGCTACTTAGGAGGCTGAGGCGAGAGGATTGCTTGAGCCCAAGAGTTTGAGGTTGCTGTGAACTGTGACTCCAGGGCAACAAAGTGAGACCCTGTCTCAAAACAAACAAAACACTATGGGGCGGCCCAGGGGCTGGAATTCTAGCACTCTGGGAGGCTGAGGTTGGAGGATTGCTTGAGACCAGGACTTGGAGACCAGCCTGAGCAAGAGCAAGATCTCTTCCCCCCCCCCAAAAAAAAATAGAAAAATTAGCTGAGCTTGGTGCCAGACACCTTTAGTTGCAGCTACTTGAAGTGGCTGAGGGGAGGATCACTTTAGCCCAGGAATTTGAGGGTACAGTGAGCTATCCTGGGTGACAAGAGTTGAGACTCTCTTAAAAAACGGGGAGAGGGTGGCCCCATATACTGAGGGTGGCAAGTTCAAACCCACCCCTGGCCAAACGGCAACAAAAAAATAGCTGGGCGTTGTGGGGAGCGCCTGTAGTCCCAGCTACTCGGGAGGCTGAGGCAAGAGAATCACCTAAGTCCAGGAGTTGGAGGTTGCTGTGAGCTGTGTGACACCACGGCACTCTACCAAGGACGATAAAGTGAGTCTCTGTCTCAAAAAAAAAAAAAAAAAAAAGATGGGAGGTCTTTCTGAAGTAGGTAAGAGTGGAGCACAGAAACCTGATTGAAGGGTCTAGGAAAAGAGTGTCCCAGTTTAAGAGAACAGTAAGTGTAAACATCCTAAAGCAGGAAAGAGCAGACCACATTACAAGGGCTAAAAGAAAGTCTGTGGTTTGGACCCAAGAGAGTAGAGTGATGGGTAGAACACTCTAGGTAAGATGATGGGGTGATACTGAGAGGTTTTAAGCAGGAGATGTCAGAATTTATTTTTTTTGGTAGATGCAGCCAAGAAGATTGGCAAATCAACTTATTTCTTAGTTATTCCAATCTGGGCATACTTCTTATCTGGCTTATATTCTTCTCCTTAGGTTAATTATGTCTGATGTCTTCATAGACCAGAAGCCTGTTTGCCTCAGTTTTTATTTTAAGTCAATTTTATTACTTTGAGAGTAGCTTCCTGTACCCCGTTTCCTTTTTTGAACTTGCTCGTTTTAATTTTGAGTAATTAGTGAATTCAGAGTTAACTGGAAAGGTTTTGATGTTTTTCAGTATTTTGTTTACAGAAGTTTTTGTTTTTTGAGACAATTTCACTGTGTCACCCTTAGTAGAGTGCTGTGGCATCACAGCTCACAGCAACCTCAAACTTTTGGGCTTAAGTGGTTCTCTTCCCTCAGCCTCCCAAAGTAGCTGGGACCACAACACCTGGCTAAGGGAAAATATATATTTTTAAATATACCTATGAAAAGGAACTCCTAAAAGTTTTGTTGACTTCACAGTAGCATTTTCAACCTAGCTAGTGTTATTTATCATGGGTTAAGAATGGTAAATTTGGCGGCGCCCATAGCTCAGTGAGTGGGGCACTGGCCTTGTACACTGAGGCTGGTGGATTCAAACCTGGCCTAGACCCCCTAAAACAACAGTGACAACTGCAACAACAACAAAAAAATAGCTGGGCATTGTGGCAGGTGCCTGTAGTCCCAGCTACTTGGGAGACTGAGGCAAGAAAATCACTTAAACCCAAGAGTTTGAGGTTGCTGTGAGCTATGATGCGGTGGCACTCTACCCAGGGCAATAGCTTGAGACTGTCTTAAAAAAAAAAAAAGTGGTAAATTTATTAGCCATATCACTTTACTAAGGATAATCTAATCATGATCTTGTTTTATTTCTGTATAGTGTTTACATACAAAAATATCAGCAGGTTTTGTTTAGGTTTTTTTTTTTTTTACAGTTTTTGGCTGGGGCTGGGTTTTGAACCTACCATCTCAGGTGTATGGGGCCAGCACCCTACTCCTGGAGCCACAGGCGTCGCCCTTGTTCTGGGTTTTTTTAATCAAGGAAAATATATGACTGTATAAGTACAAATTGGATGAATGAGCAGGTTTGTGGACTTAAATTATCCCCAAGGTAGATTTTTATTTTTCATAAACCTAAATAATACCTTTAAGCCAACTTGACCCTTCTTTTTCACAGATGAGAAAACAACTATTTTCATTACTATGCTTTATAGTTTTTTTCCCCAGACAAGAGTTTTGCTCTATTGCCTGGCTCAAATATAGTGGCAGCATGGAAGCTCACTGTAACCTCAGACTCCTTGGCTCAAGCAATCCTGCCTCAGTTTCTCCAGTAGCTGGGTTTATAGGCAAGTGCTATCACGCCTGGGTTCTTTACTCTTACTCAGGCTCTTAAGAGATCTTCTCCCCTTGGCCTCCCAGAGTGCTAGTATTATAGATGTAAACCTCTGCTCCTTGCCTGTATTTCATAATTTCTTGAAGTGAATTCACTAATTAGCATTTTATGTAGTTTGTGTAATGGTTAATAATTTTAAATATTGGCTCGGCGCCTGTGGCTTAATCGGCTAAGGCGCCAGCCACGTACACCCAAGGTGGCGGGTTCGAATCCCCAGCCCGGGCCCGCCAAACAACAATGATGGCTGCAACCAAAAAACGGCCGGGCGTTGTGGCGGGCATCTGTGGTCCCAGCTACTTGGGAGGTGGAGGCAGGAGACTCGCTTGAGCCCAGGAGTTGGAGGTTGCTATGAGCTGTGATGCCATGGCACTCTGCCCAGGGGGATAGCTTGAGGCTCCGTCTAAAAAAAAAAAAAAATAATAATAATAATAATTTTAAATATTCATGGATATTCTTAGTTCACTATTAATAAGTTTTCAAGTTTTAGTGTGTTGCTCTAAACTTTTTCAGCTACCTTTACTTGCAGCTGATAGAGAGTTTACAAATCTGGTATTGCTCTTGATGTTCCGATAAAAAGATTTTTCTTTTCTTTTTTTTTTTTGAGACAGAGCCTCAAGCTGTACCCCTGGGTAGAGTGCTGTGGCATCACAGCTCACAGCAACCTCCAACTCCTGGGCTGAAGCGAGTCTCCTGCCTCCACCTCCCAAGTAGCTGGGACTACAGGTGCTCACCACAACACCCGGCTATTTTTTGGTTGCAGCCATCATTGTTGTTTGGTGGGCCTGGGCTGGATTCAAACCTGCCACCTTAGGTGTATGTGGCTGGCGCCTTAGCCACTTGAGCCACAGGTGCTGAGCCGATAAAAAGATCTTTCCTGTAAAAGTGAAAGTATTATCTATGTTTGAATTTTTTGGATTTCTCCTAGTTGTTATAGCTTGATATTATTACCTGACAAGTTGAAAGCTCTTACATTCTTAGAATTAAAGGTTAAAGTAGAAGTTGAAGTCTGTCATTCCCCAACTCTTTGTTAATTGTTCATTAGCATAGAGATCTAAATACTTAAATGATCATTTTTCTTTTTTTTGGTAGAGTACAGTGGCATCACAGCTCACAGCAACCTCCAACATCAACATCTAGGCTTAGGTGATTCTCTTGCCTCAGCCTCCCGAGTAGTTGGGACTACAAGTGCCTGTCACAACAGGCGGCTATTTTTTGTTGTAGTTTGGCCCAGGCCGAGTTCCAGCTTGCCACCCTCAGTATATGGGGCCATTGCCCTACACACTGAGCCACAGGTGCCACTCTAAATGATCATTTTTATTATAAAATTTCACTGAATCCCAGGTGAGGTTTTTTTGTGGGGAGAGAGAGGGGTGGTAGTGATCAGGTAAATTTGGGTGATTGTGTGCCTACGTTAAAAATATGACAAAGTCTTGGAAGCACACTTTTATTCTCCTAGATGATGGTCTAAATTTACTTCTCTGGGTCTAGAGGCTCTTAGAATGTTTGTTCTTCAGCAGTATTTTTGCCCTTACATTTTCCCACAATAGAGAAAAAAGTTACTTCTTAGAGTTAAGATTATAGTTCATTTTCCTGACCCTTTTGAGAACAATAACAATAGGAATCTTCTTTCTCTATCTAATAAATCTTTGACTATACGTATGATCTTTGACTATACGTTTGACTAACAATTTCTTAATCTCCTTATTCTGTTCTAAATCCCTGATGATATATATAAGACTGGAAGATATTAGGTTCTTCATGAGCTTTCTTGTCCTTGTTGCCTTTGTTCGTGTAGAAGGTGCAACAGCTGCTGTGGCTTATGCATTTGTCTTAGTTGCTGCTTTATGTAGTTTGTATTTTGATAGTAGTTATATCTTTCTGAATAATAACTAAGTCATTTGTCACTTAAGTTAAAGTTTTATAGTTATATTTTTCTCCCTTTGGATGTATATTAAACCTAGATGTTTTAGTTTAGTTTTGTTTTCTGTTAATCTTCACACCAGGTCTTTTCTGTGCTTTAGGTTGACTCTTCATCACACTGAAACTATAATTAGGAAAAATCCTTGTGGTTAACAGCAGAGGCTTCAGAGTGTAACCTGTAGTCGGGCCTAGAAATAATTATAAATGGCGACTGATACGTCTCAAGGTGAACTCATCCATCCTAAGGCACTCCCACTTATAGTAGGAGCTCAGCTGATCCACTCGGACAAGTTAGGTGAGGTAGGGGCTAATACATTCTTGAAGCTCACTCTTGGATCAATCCCTGACTTCAGGCCCTGCTGGGTCCTCCTTGGTACATGTTCCTTCCCATACTTTGGGGAGTCTAGGTTTTGATTCTGAAAATAATCATAATAGATTCAAAGTTCTTTTCATCTTCCCTTTCCCCTTAAATTCTTGAGAAAACCTCCAGCCTTCTAAATGTATATCAAATCAAGCGTAATTATTTGTTTTCATTTGAAATTATAGCCAAAATAAAATATTTTGAAGAATATTTCTTTAAAATCATATTTCATTTCAAAAGAAATCTGTTAAAAGTAATTTGCACCAGATCCTGGAGTTGACTTGAAGAATTCTCCTACATCTTCTGACACCCAGTTAGGTCCCTTGAGAAAGAGAGAAAAAGAACTTTTTTATGCATGTTTGATTATGGCCATCTCTTTTCTTAGAAAGTAGAAGATAGCAGCATGCCGATTCGTCGAGCTGTGAATTCTACCCGGGAAACTCCTCCCAAAAGCAAGCTTGCTGAAGGGGAAGCAGAAAAGCCAGGTAAAGCAGTGTTACAATTTAAAAAGGCAAAAGTTTTTTAACTCCTGTTTGAAGTATTCCATACATCCTTTTGAACTTAATTGTCCTTTATTCATAGCCAAGTGTTTTGGGGGAACATTTAAAGAGAGAAGCATGCAGTTTCCTCTTCCGAATAAACAAGATAAGATAGAGAGGGAAGCACCACCTATTGGTATGTCATTGCCAAACCATGTGGACAAACTAGGATTTCTTCTTGTCTCTAAAGATTTTTGGAGGGGAAGAAATGTCATATTCTTGGAATTTAAAACAAAAGTTGGGGAGAACAGGAATGATAAAGAGCAGTATTATGGACATACAATGTTATAGGGATAAAGGCATTGTAGAAGAGGACTTAGGCCTTCAGGATGAAAAGAGGAAGGTACATTCAGAAACCATCAAGGTAATCAAAACATTGGTCTATAACTGGTGGAGAAAAGATCAGCGACTCAGGTTGGAGAATGTAATGAATGAAGAGAAATGTAGACTCATCAATATGAAGTGCTAGTGTTCCTTTCTGGCATCTGTCACCACTTCCTCTTTTCCCTTTCTTTTCTTCTCATGACTTTTTTCTTTCTTATCCTTTTTCCCTTCTCCCTTGCCTTTTACCTCAGGTTTGCCACGGTGAGCACACTGTGCTTTCCCTGTCATGGCTATTAGAACGAATCGTTTATTTCCTGACCGACATATATCAGAAGTGGAAAATACATGCACCCTTGTTGGCTTAATTCTTTGGCCCAACAGGACAGATATCATTAATCAGTCAATGTACTCTTTTTCTAGGTGAACCTAGATTTTGTCTCAGAATCTCAATTTGAGCACCCTGGCCCTAAGGCAGTTAGGAAACATTGGGAATCAGTGTTAGGAAAAGTAATGGGTACTGGTAAGTTGAAGATGGATTATCTTGTCTAGCACTGGGATACAGCACTTGGTTCATCTTAATCAATGTTTATTTTACAGTCCACCAAAATCACTAAATCACCAATGACAGTTTTTAGAATATATGCCAGAGGTTTCACATGTAAGGTATTAGAAAAGTCAACCAAGAATTTATAGAGGAACAGTGTCACTTCACAAGTTGTATGTTTAATTTTCTCACTGTTCCACTTTGTACATAGAAATAATTAAACTTGACTTATATTTTACATTTTATAAATCCTAGTGAGATGTGGTGACTCGTGCCTATAATCCTAGCACTTTGGGGTGCTGAGGTGGGAAAATTGTTTGAGGGTAGGAGTTGGAGACCAGTCAGGGCAACATAGCAAGACCCAGTCTCTATAAAAAATGAAGAAGTTAGCTGGGTTGCAGTGGTGTATACTGGTAGTCTTAGCTGCTCAGAAGGCAAAGGCAGGAGGATTGCTTGAGCCCAGGAGTTTGAGGTTACGGTAAGCTATGATCAGCACACTGCACTCTAGCCTGGGCCACAGTGAGATCCTGTCTCTAAAAAGATCATAAGTTATAAAATTTATTATAAAATCCTATATTTTACACAAAGGCAGACATAGTAGTTTAATGAATTAGAAACAATGTCTTAGACATACTATATATTCGATATCTGTTGGGTGATTGTATCTTTATGAAAGCTTAACTCCTAAGAAGTAATTCTTGAGAAAAGAATTTATAGGTTTTTATTTTATTACAATAAAATCTACTAAATGATTCTTAATGTTTCAACCTTTTTATAATAAGGCAATGTGTAAGTAAACGTGATTAATAGCAAATTCTTACCCTTGCAGCCAGTTAGATCAAATTTTGGGGGTGAGGGGCGGTAAAAGATACATCATGATGAAAAGCACATTTTACTGTGGAAAACCTAACTGCGATTATTATCAGTATTTCTGGAAAACATTGTTACAGTGAAGTTCTAGCCTTAACACTTTGTGATCCTAAGCGCATGGGAAACAGTTCTAGAAGCAGCAAAGTAGGCCAAAAGAGGACAGTAATCACTAACTCAGTTCAAGTGCTGGTCTACCTACAGGCTTCCCCTAAAACCTTTTATATAACTTTGTGATGTAGAGATGTCAGAAGAACTTGCCCTAAGGTTAGTGAGCTAGAAAGTTATAAAGACTGAACTTTAATCCAGGTACATCTAACTCTAAAACTTCAGTTGAACATATATGGAAGGAGGAGTTTTGACTAGTGGGTCTGTGTAAGTTCAGTTGACAGGTAT
Source organism: Galagoides demidoff (assembly GCA_963574575.1). Classification (NCBI taxonomy): domain Eukaryota; kingdom Metazoa; phylum Chordata; class Mammalia; order Primates; family Galagidae; genus Galagoides; species Galagoides demidoff. The sequence goes on from CAUYQV010048081.1 coordinate 13,023, forward strand.
TATAAAGGATAGGCTTTGCAAATAATGGTTGGCAGTTCATAGATTTATGGTGTAAAATTTTAATTAGTTGAGAAACTAGAAATTATTTTATTTAGTTATTTATATTTTTGAGACAGAGTCTCACTTTGTCACCCTTGGTAGAGTACAGTGACATCATAGCTCACAGCAACCTGAAGCTCTTGGGCTTACGTGATTCTCTAGCCTCAGCCTCCTGAGTAGCTGGGACTACAGGTGCCCACACGCACAGGGATGGGGTCTCGCTCTTTTTCAGGCTGGTCTCAAACCTGTGGGCTCAGTCTCCTAAGTGCTAGGATTACAGGCGTGAGCCACATGCCCAGCCTGTATTTTATTTATTTTTTGAGACAGAGTCTCAAGCTGTCACCCTGGGTAGAGTGCTATGGCGTCATAGCTCATAGCAACCTCAAACTCTTCGGCTCAAGCAGTCCTCTTGCCTTGGTTTTTCTATATTTTATAGAGATGGGGTCTAACTTTTGCTTAGGTTGGTCTCAAACTGGTGAGCTTAAGCAGTCCACTGCCTCAGTCTCTCAGAGTGCTAGGATTACAGGCTTGAGCCACTGCAGCCAGTTTAGTAATTATTTTACATTGTATTTATGTGATTTGGTTATAAGAAGTAGTGTTTTTAAATTCTCTTTATGTGAAGACCTCAAAGAAGTCATTATTCCAGTAATTAGTTCACATAATTTAAATGATCAAACTCTTCAAGCGTGTACCCTTATTCTTTGCCACTAGCATCATTTTCTTTGAAGTGCCTGCACAACCAATGCTTGGTGTTTTGTGTTTTATAAAAGCTGCTCAAAGAAACATTCTGTGAAGAAAAAGCACAGAAAACTGCAGGCCTCAGTGTTTCTCCTCATGTTTCTACTCTTGGTGCTGTTATTTCCCACTCGGAAAATCAATGCTGATTTTTTTATTACTCCCTTTCTAAGATTTCCCTGTGAAATTATAAAATGGCTAGTTTCTTAATTATGACTCTCATTAATACTACAGAGTGGAATAATTGAAAGTTTTGGAATAAAGTGAGTTTCCTTTACTATGTAATTTCCTGGTTCATCTCCCTTTCTCACATAGTGGTCTGGATCAGTAAACACTTGAATTGGAGTGACATAAAGAATGCAAGGAGATTCAGTTGTAGTCATTTGTTATTCTTTTGGCATTCACTTGTTAATTGGAACATTTGGCTGGTTTGTTTAGTGAGATAAACGGTTACCTTTTTATTGACTCAGGTTCTAATGTATCTACTTGATGCAATTCTGCTCACCTGATTTTTTAGAACCAGACATAAGTTCAGAGGAATCTGTCTCTACTGTAGAAGAACAAGAGAATGAAACCCCACCTGCTACATCTAGTGAGGCAGAGCAGCCAAAGGGAGAACCTGAGAATGAAGAGAAGGAAGAAAGCAAACCTTCTGAGGAAACAAAAAAGGAGTAAGGAGTTATGCCTTGTTGCTATTTATAATTGAACACTGTATAAAGGATTGTAGACAGATTGCTATAATAGTGGTATATGCTAGGTATTTGTTATTTGGACTTACCTTTTTTTTTTATTTTATTCATTTATTTTTTTGAGACAGTTTCAGTATGTCACCTTTGGCAGAGTGCTGTGGCATCACAGCTCACAGCAACCTCAAAATCTTGGGCTTAAGCTATTTTCTTGCCACAGCCTCCCAAGTAGCTGGGACTTCAGGTGTCTGCCACAGTGCCCCAGCTATTTTTTTGTTGCAGTTGTCATTATTGTTTAGCTGGCCCAGGCTGGGTTCAAACCCTCCAATCTAGGTGTATGTGGTTGGTGCCCTGGATTTACTTTAGAATTGCCATTTGAAATAGGTTAATTGGACAGGAGCGGTGGCTCACACCTATCTATAATCCTAGCACTCTGGGAGGCTAAGGTAGATGGATTGCTTGAGCTCATGAGTTCGAGACCAGCCTAAGCAAAAGCAAGACCCCATCTCTACTAAATATAGAAAAACTGAGGCAAGAGGATCCCTTGAGCCCGAGTTGGAGGCTGCTGTGAGCTATGAAGGCATGGCACACTACCCAGGGTGACAGCTTGAGACTCTGTCTCAAAAAAAAAAAAAAAAAAAAGGTTAATTACATAGTTGTGTGTCCTATTAGAATTTGTAGTAGTTAACAGAACCATGGTTTGAATAATCCAAAAGTTTCATTTTGGCTTTGGAAATGAATTATTGTGGGAAGTGACTGATACATTAAGCCTTGACAAAATTTAAATAAGAAGTGAGTGAGATTATAAAAATATGACCTAGAAGACAACTTCATAATTTTATTCTTACCTCTGTGCCAAGGTGAGTTGCTTTTTTTTTTTTTTTGGAGACAGAGTCTCACTGTGTTGCCCTTGGTAGAGTGCCATGGCTGCCATGGCATCACAGCTCACAGCAACCTCAAACTCTTGGGCTTAAGCGATTCTCTTGCCTCACCTTCCCAAGTAGCTGGGACTACAGGCGCCCACCACAATGCCGAGCTATTTTTTTTTGTTGTTGCAGTTGTCATCGTTATTTTAGCCTCCCTGGCCAGGTTTGAACCCACCAACCTCTGTGTATGTGGTCAGTGCCCTACCCACTGAGCTACAAGTGCCACCAAAGTGAGTGCTTTTATGTGCTTATGTCAGAAGGCATCAATCTGGGCCAAACACAGTGGCTCGCTCCTGTAATCCCAGCACTTTGTCAGGCTGAGAAGGGTGTAAAGGATTGCTTGATGCCAAGAATTCAGGACCAGCCTGGGCAATATGGCAAGACCATGTCTCTACAGCAAATAAAAAAAATTAAGGGCTTTCGACCAGAGACGCCATCTTCCAATCATTCACCAAAATGACAAACACAAAGGGAAAAAGGAGAGGCACCCCAATACATGTTCTCTAGGCCTTTTAGAAAACATGGAGTTGTTCCTTTGGTCAGATATATGCGAATCTACAAGAGAGGTGATATTGTAGACATCAAGGGAATGGGAACTGTTCAAAAAGGCATGCCACACAAATGTTACCATGGCAAAACTGGAAGTCTACAGTGTTACCCAGCAGGCTTTTGGCATTGTTGTAAACAAAGGCAAGATTCTTGCCAAAGAGGATTAATGTTCATATTGAGCATATTAAGCACTCTAAGAGCTAAGATAGCTTCCTGAAATGTGTGAAGGAAAATGATCAGAAAGGAAGGAAGGAAGCCAAAAAGAAAGGTACCTGGGTTCAACTGAAACTCCAGCCTGCTCCACCCAGAGGAGCCCACTTTGTGAGAACCAACGGAAAGGAGCCTGAGCTCCTGCAACCCATTCCCTATGAATTCATGGCATAAAGCACATAACATAACACACAGGAGTACTAGTATACCCATGTTTTTAGGTGCTGGAACCTATTAATTCCCTATGAGCTCATGGCATAATAGGTGTATAGCATAGCACACAGGATAACCAATGAACCCCACGTAACAGTGATATAAGGTGCTGGAACATATTTCCCATGAATTGAAAAGTCAGTCAACACTCTGTCACATTCAATGGCAAGGTGCCACCTCTTCCCTATGAATTTATGGCATGGTAGATAAAAGTAATAGCCTATTGTCACTGTAAAAATGTTTCTTGTTGGCTCAGCGCCTGTGGCTCAAGCGGCTAAGGCGCCAGCCACATATACCTAAGGTGGCCGGTTCGAATCCATCCCGGACCTGCCAAACAACAATGATGGCTGCAACCAAAAAAAAAAAAATTAGCTGGGCGTTGTGGCAGGCGCCTATGGTCCCAGCTACTTGGGAGGCAGAGGCAGGAGACTTTGCTTGAGACCAGGAGTTGGAGGTTGCTGTGAGCTATGAAGCCATGGCGTTCTACCCAGGGGGATAGCTTGAGGCTCTGTCTCAAAAAAAAAAAAATGTTTCTTGTTCATTCACTAAAATATGATATTTTTTTTCCCCAAAGAAGTATTAAAGCAAATTTTAATGTGTCCTTAAAAAAAAAAAAATTAAAGAAGATTAGCTGGGTATGGTGGCATGTGCCTATAATCCCAGGTACTTTTTTTTTTTTTTTTTAAAGACAGAATCTCATTCTGTTGTCCAGGCTAGAGTGCTATGGCATCAGCCTAGCTCACAGCAACCTCAGACTCCTAAGTTCAAATGATCCTCCTGCCTCAGCTTCCCAAGTAGCTAGGACTACAGGAGCCTACCACAATGCCTGACTGATTTTTCTATTTTTAGTAGAGACTAGGATCTTGCTCTTGCTCAGGCTAGTCAAGAATTCTAGGAGTTCAAGCGATCCTCCCACCTCAGCCTCTCAGAGTACTAGGATTACAGGTGTGAGCCACATGCTTGGCCTCCCAGCTACTTTTAAGGTTGAGGCAGGAAGATTACTTGAGCCCCAGAAGCTTGAATCTTCTTTGAGCTATCATTACACCACTGCACTCTACCCAAGTGACATAGGATGAGTCCCTGTCTCTAAAAAAATTTTTTAAAAAGAAGTCATGGCAGCTTCATCATTGCACCAACATCAGACAGTGTACTTAACACAAACCTAAAATGTATCCCCTATTACACACTTAAGCTGTATGGTATAGCCTGTTGCTCCTAGGCTACAAACAGCATGTTACTGTGCTAAATACTGTAAGCACTATAACACAGTGGTAAGTTTTTGTGTATCTAAATATAGAAAAAGTACAGTAAAAATATGGTATGAAAGATAAACAATGGTATACCTGTATAAGATGCTTCCTATGGATAGAGATTGTAGAACTGGAAGTTATTCTGGATGAGGTAGTACTGAGTGAATTTGAAGGCCTAGGACATTACTGTATACTGCTATAGACTTTGTAAACACTGTCCACTTAGGCTTCGCTAAATTTATAAAAAGGCCAGGCACAGTGGCTCACTCTTGTTATCCTAGCACTTTGGGAGGCCCAGATGGGAAGATTGCTTGAGCTCAAGAGTTTGAGACCAACCTGAACAAGAGCAAGACTCTGCTTTTACTAAAAATGAAAAAATTAGCCAGGCATGGTAATGCCCACCTATACTACCAGCTATTGAAGAGGCTGAAGCAGGAATATTTCTGAGCCCAGGAGTTTGAGGTTGCAGTGAGCTATGATGAGGCCACTGTGCTCCACCCAGGACATCAAAGTGAGACTCTGTCTCAATAAATAAATAGATGGATATTTTTCTTTCTTCAGTAATAACTTAATCTTGGATTACTGTAACCTTTAGTTTATAAACCTTTAAATTGTTTTTAAGTTTTTGATTTTTTTTGGCTATAATAACACTACAAAACACATTATGCAGCTGTACAAAAAATATTTTATTTCTGTATATTCTTGTTCTATAAACTTTTCTATTTAAAAAAGTTTTTTTTTTTTTTTTTAATTTTTGCTAAAAATGAAGACCCAAGCCCAGCATAGTGGCATGCACTTTATAGTCCCAGCTGCTTAGGAGATTGAAGGAGAAGGGTTGCTTGAGCTTAGGAGTCCACGTACAGACTAGGCAACATAGCTAGGACCCCTCCCCCCAATCACTAAAGAAAAGAGAGGGAAAAATAACAAAGACATAAACATATGTATTAGCCTAGGCATGTACAGAATAAGGATCTTTAAAATCATTCTCATTCACCTCTGGATCTTGTCCCACTAGAAAGTATTCAGGGATAGTAACACATGTGGACCTGTCATCTCTTAGGATAACAATGCTTTCTTCTGAAATACCTTCTGAAGGACCTGCCTAAGGCTGTTTTTACAATTAACTTTTCTTAAGCAGAAAAAGCATGCTCTAGTGATAAAAATTGTAACAGTAAATACATGAACCAGTGACACATTATATTATTACGAAGTATTGTATACTTTACATAATTGTATATGCTATGCTTTTATACAACTGGAAATGTAGCCTCACCACCAACATGTGAGTAATGTTGTGTTAGGACATTATGACATCTATGTGTTGGGAATTTTTCAGTTCTATTATCTTTTTTTTTTTTTTTTGAGACAGAGCCTCAAGCTATCCCCCTGGGTAGAGTGCCATGGCATCACAGCTCATAGCAACCTCCAACTCC
>CAUYQV010048085.1:0-16084 GCA_963574575.1 Galagoides demidoff
AGCAACCTCCAACTCCTGGGCTCAAGCGAGTCTCCTGCCTCCGCCTCCCAAGTAGCTGGGACCACAGGCGCCCGCCACAACGCCCGGCCATTTTTTGGTTGCAGCCATCATTGTTGTTTGGCGGGTCCTGGCTGGGGATTCGAACCCGCCACCTTAGGTGTACATGGCTGGCGCCTTAGCCGCTTGAGCCACAGGCGCCGAGCTGGCACATCTTCTCTATCAGCCTGACTTAAATAATTATGTCCCCCAAATAACCTGTGTTCATAATTATGTTATTAGTGGAAGTGAAATATATATGATTTGAAGAGCTAATTATTGACAATCATAGAATCCCAGATACAAATCTTTACTTGCTCCTAAAAGTAAAATGCCAGGATGGTGCCTGTGGCTCAAAGGAGTAAGGCTCTGGTCCCATATGCCAGAGGTGGCGGGTTCAAAACCAGCCCCAGCCAAAACTGCAAAAAAAAAATGTCAATCTGCCATCAGTGTTGTTTTTACTCCATGGCAAAACAATTAGTAGGGTTAGAAGGAAGTAATGAATGGACTTTTCTGGCAATTAATATTTTAAGTGCTGGGAAAAATGATTATCATTCTAGGTCGCATGGTAGTTCTGTTTTTAATTGCTTGAGAAACCTCCACACTGTTTTCCATAATCACTGTACCAATTGACATTCCCATCAACAGTGTGCCAGAGTTCCTTCTTCTCCCTACTCTTGATAACATTTGACATCTTTTGAGTTTTTTTTAATAGCTATCCTAACAGGTCTGAGGTGGTATCTCATAGGTTTTGATTTGCATTTCCCTAATGATTAGGAATGTCGAGCATCTTTTCATGTTTTTGGACATTTTAGTGTCTTTGGAGAAATATCCAGTTCAGTCTTTGGCCAATTTTCTAATCAGGTTACTTGCTTTTCCACTAGTTGTATGAATTCTTTATAAATTTTGGATATTATTACCTTGTCAGATATATAGTTTGCAAATATTTCCCCAATCTATAGACTGCCATTTTGTTTTGTTCATTATTTCTTTTGCTATGCAGAAACTTTTTAGCTCGATGTGGTGCCATTAATGTATTTTTGCTTTTATTGCTTGAGCTTTATCATGATACCAAAAAAACATTACTAAAAGCCCTGTCCAAGAGTTTTTGTATTTTTGTTCTATTCTAGGAGTGTTATAGTTTCTGACCTTGGTCTTTTATCCATTTGGAGTAGATATTTGTTTACAATATAAGAGGAAGGTCCAATTTTATTGTTTTGCATGTGAAAATCTAGTTTGTCAGCACTATTTATTGAAGAGACTATCCTTTCCTCATTGTGTTCCTTGGTGAACTTGTCAACAAATTTGTTGACTCTATATATTTGGATTTATTTCTGTACTTTTTCCTTTATTCTGCTGTTCTGATTTTTGTCAGTACTATACTGTTTTGATTACTATAGATTTGAAATATAATTTGAAATCTGGGAGCATGATGCATCTAACTTTTTGTTTCTCAGAATTGTTTTTGGTTTTGAGGTCTTTATCTTTCCATACAATTTGCAGAATTTTTTTCTATTTCTGTATAGTACACCACGATATTTTGATAGGAATTGCATTGAAATTGTATATTTCTTTGAGTAGTCCGGTATTTTAATAAAATTAATTCTTTCAACTGATAAACATGGAATATAATTCAAATTATTTGTTTTTTCTTTAATTCTATTCATAAAGTTTTTATACATTTCAGTGTATAAAACATTTTACCCCTTGGTTAAATTTATTCTTTGGTAATTATTTTGGTTTTTTTTAAACGCTAGTATAAATGGCACTGTTTTCTTGATTTCTTTTTTCAGTTAGGCCATTGTTTGTGCATAAAAATAGTGATTTTATTTGATATCCTGCTACTTTATTAAATTCATTTATTACTGATTATTATTATAATAGTATTTTATGGAATCTTGGATCTTTTTATACATATAGGATTATGTCAACTACAAAGACATACTTTGACTTTTTCCTTTTCAATAGAAATACCTTTTATTTCTCTCTTTAGGCTGACTGCACCTACTATTATTTGTATGTTGACTGGAAGTGGCAATAGTGGGCACCTTGTCTGGTACTGGATCTTTGCAGAAATGCTTTTAGTATTATCCATTGATTACATTTCTTGCTGTGTGGTTTTTTAAATGATCTTTATCATATTGACACATTTTCCATTTATGCCTCAACTGTTGATAGTTTTTGTCAAGAAAGGATATTATACATTATCTCGCTAAAAGATGTACAAATTATCCATAGGTATATGAAAAAATGTTCAATGTCAGTAGTCATCAGAGAAATGAAAATCAAAACTAGAATGAGATAATCTCACCTGAGTTAAAATGGCTTTTATCCAAATGTAGGCAATAATTAGTGCTGGTGGGGATGTGGACAAAGGAGAGCACTTGTGTACTGTTACTAGGGATGGAAATTAGTGCAACCACTATGGAAAACAACATGGAAGTTCCACAGAAAACTAAAAATAGAACTACCATATGACTGAGCAATCCTACTTCTAGGTGTATATCCAAAAGAAAGAAAATCAGTGTATTGCAAAGATATTGGCATTTCTATATTTTCTATAGGACTATTCACAATTGTCAAGATTTAGAATCAACCTGAATGTTGAGCAACTGAATTATGGGTAAAGATACCATGGTACATATACCCAATGGAATATTATATAGCCATAAAAAATGAAATCCTGCCATTTGCAGCAACACAAATGGAACTGGGGAACTTTATGTTCAGTGAAATAAGCCAAGCACAGAACAATAAACCTCATATATTCCTACTGTGGGAGCTAAATATTAAAACCATTGATACCATAGAGTCAAATAATGACATTTGCCAGAGGCTGGGATTGGTAGCAGGGAAAGGATATAAAATGAGGGTGGTTAATGTCTCAAAAATATAGATAAGTATTTAAATAGAATTAATAATATTTGACAGTACAACAAAGTGACTATGATTAACAGTAAGTTTAGATATACCTTAATTAACTAAGAGTAGAATTGGAATGTTCCTAACACAAAGAAATGATAAGTAATGGAAGTCATGGATTCTCCAATTAACCTGATTTATTTGATTCACCTTGTATTCATATGCCTGCTTCAAAACATCAGATACACCCTGTAATATGTGGAATTACTATGTACCCTTAATAATTAAAAAACATACTAAATAAAAGATAGGAACAAGGACACAATTGTGCAGGTGTGTGTCCCACATCAGAGGATGTGGGAGGGAGGATTGCTTGTCCATAGTTCATGGTCAGACTGCCCAATGTAGTCCCTAATATAAATTAATAAATAGACAAAAAGATAGAAAAACTGTATGTAATGCAAATGAACTAACCTATGTTAGAACAATGAATTTTATCAGGAATATAGAGAAGTACATTTCATAGAGATTAAAACATCAATTACAAAAGATCACATGAATATTCTAAGTGCATATGTGCCTCAAACAGAATTTCAGTATACTGAAAGCAAAATATACTCCACGATCACAGTTGCATAATTTAGCACTGTTCTCTTAGTGATTGATTGACTAAAAAGTAAAAATTCAGTGATAGTGAAAGATATAAAAGAGCTGAATAATGTTGTCAAGCAAACTGATATAATTATTGCTTCAGATTTGTTTCTACCACCACAGCACTTGCATGTTTTATATTCAAATGAAAATTTTACCAGCAAGGTGGCCTTAATCATAAAAGAAATATAATCTATTTTAAAAGCATTGAATTAATACTATGTTCATTCAGCACGTAAAAATTATACTAGAAATCTACAGCAGAAAGATAATCTAAAAAATACCCAAAGATTGGGAAATTAATTAACAAACCTCTAATCAACAATGAGCCAAAGAAGAAACTCTAAGACAAATTAATTAGAATAAAAATGAAAACATATTATATAAAAATTTGTGGAGTAAGCTAAAACTGTAGAGTTTATATTTAAGAAGAAATGCCATTTCACACTTTCTAGAATGTCTAAAGTTGAAAAGACTGACAATATTAATTATAAACAAGTGTGTTGAATATATAGACCTTATAAATTTCTTAAAGTAATACGTAGCAGATCATTTGGAGAATAGTCAAGCTGTCTCTTATATAGTTAAATAAACTCCAAACAATCAGCTGTCTCTTTGCCAAGCATTTACCCAAGGACTCAAGACCTATATGTGAATATTTATAATAGCATCTTTTTTTTTTTTGAGACAGAGTCTCAGTAGACTGTCATGGCATCACAGCTCACAGTAACTTCCAACACCTGGTCTTAATAGATTCTTTTACCTCAGCCTCCCTCCACAACATCCAGCTATTTTTTGATTGCAGTTGTCATATTTTTGTCGAGCAGGCCCAGGCTGGGCTTGAACCCTTCAGCCTCCATGTATGTGGCTGGCGACCTACCCACTGGGCTACGGGCACCGAGCTGATAATAGCATCATTTTTAATATCTCCAAACAGAAAACAGTCCAAAGGGCCATCAACTAATAGATGAACAAATTTTACTAAGCTTGTGTTAATTTATATAATACAGATAAATATAATGGCTACTGCTTGTAGGAATTATTAAATAAGCTAACATGTACTAGACATTTTCTAAATTGCTTAGACTGTTTTAAACACTCTATTAATATCTCCTATTGTTGACAATAATGATGATAGTGGTGGTGGTGGTGGTGGTCATGATGATTTAGAAATACAGTTACAAACTCGTCACCTGTAGCTCTGTGGTTAGGGCACTGGACACATACACCAGGGCTGACAGGTTAGAACCCAGCCCGGGTCTGCTAAACAACAGTAACAACAACAACAACAACAAAAGTAGCTGGGCACTGTGGCCAGCACCTGTAGTCCCAGCTACTTGGGAGGCTGAGGCAAGAGATTAGCTTAAGCTGAAGAGTTTGAGGTTGCTCTGAGCTGTGACACCACAGCACTCTACCGAGAGCAACATAGACTTTATCTGAAAAATAAATAAATAAATAAATAAAATAGAAATGTGTTCACAGAGAAAAGAGAAAGGGAAAATTAAAATTAAAAATAAAAGGAAAGATTTAGGCTGGATAGACTTAATAACACAAGTGTGAAATGAAGAAACCTGTAAAGGAAAATTATATGTTTGGAAAGAAAAAATACAGAGAGAGACTCCAAAATAAAATTTGTTTTTCTTTTCAAAATTGAAAAAATTTAATAGTGAGAAGTTGAAATAATTTCTTGAGGAAAATGTGTTCAGACTTGCAAATTTTATGTAAATAAACTGGAATAAAAATAAACACAAGCAAGGTAAGCTAGAAAGAAGAACAAAGATATAAAACAAAATCAACTCATTTAAATATATATTAATTAATTGAATAATTATTACTATAATTATAAATGAAAATATGAAATTTTATTAAAATATATATGCAAATATACATTTATATATTATATGAGAGTATATAACATATAATTTAATAGTTTAATCTATAACTAAATTCCAAAAATCATCTCTTAGTGATCTCACCTTGAAAAATACTAAAAAGAATATTAGCAGTTACTCATTAGCCAAATAAGTCTGCTTATGTATCTGGGTTCATTATATCTAAGTAAACTTTCTTAGCTTTATGAGACTTTTTTAATCCAGTTTTCCTAGGAATATTAATAGTGTCTGTTTTCTATTCTTTAATCATTTTCCTTTACTTAAAATACTTCACAAGTGTATAATGGTATTTATTTTCCCCATAGTTTTATTAGACATCTGCATTGACTTGTAAACTGCTTCAAGTTACCCTTGTTTCTTAACTCCTCAACCCAGGTAGATCAGTGACTTTGGAAGGATCTAAACATAAGCTATTATGTTTTAAAGCCTTTTAGAACCTTCAAAAAGTACATATAAAAGCAAGGTGACTAAAAATGGCACCGGCAGTCTCGGAACCTTAGGCATATTTTGGTAAACATTATTCAGCTTTTCAACTAATCACTATCTGTTAAAGAAAATAATGGTGTATAAAAATGGAAGTATTTTTGATAACCCCAGTCTCTCTACTGAAAAGGTTAATACATTTTGTTAAAAAAAAATGCATTTCAAGATTTATTCTCAAAATGATTTTCTTCAAATGGATCCATTCTTATCAGGCTAAATGTAGTTATTTTGTTTGTTTTATTTTTCACTATGATTAATATGGATTCAAGCAAAATTCAAAATGCACAAAAGTACAAAAAAGGTTAATGGAGCTGTCTGAATAATGCTACAGAGCCTAAAGGAATGCTGCCATAGTAAGGAAAAGAAATCCTTTGTTTACAAATAAACTCTTCACCAAGAGAGTTTATGTTTTTCAACATTTAATTTGACAATATTCATATATGTAAATAAAATGCATGTAAGAGTATTTCTAATGATCCACAAATGAATAGAAACTTGGAATCAGCTTAGATTTGTATATTCAATTTAGGCCTATAGCCTATGCATTTCTCATACACCAGAGTTTTAAAAACAAAATTAAGTTTTACACTAGAATTTTTAATGTTTCTGTGTTTATGTAATTCCTTCTTCCTTTCTTTCCTTCCTTCTTTCTTTCTTCCTTTCTCTCCCCCCTCCTTTAGTTGTTGATGGTATCATGTTCTTAGAAACTTACTTTTTATGTAGCCTATAAATGAAATATCTGGACAAAGAATGGGAAGAACAAAATGAAAAACACTACAATTTCTACTATGTGACTTGGGTACTCAAATATTTTCTATCTCAATAAATGTAACTTATTTCAAAAATGATTCTAGCAATGTTAACATTTGGGTTTAGTGAAGTATTCCAATTTGAATTTTTTTGAGCTACCCCAATAGTGCTGACATATAGCTAGTAGGTTCATTTAAGTGCAAGAACTTAGGCTCCCTCTGGCATGTACTTGTTCTGATTACTCCATGCCCATTCATTTCAACTCTTAAATAGTTCTAGTACTTACATTGCCCCAGTGATGAACTCCAAAGTGACCTTATATAACAATGATGTGCCAGGTTATATTACAAATTTCTATAATTTGATGAAAGAAAATGTGGAAGAGAGATGTTCAGTATAATTGCTAGAAAATTAGTTGTTTCTTTACACATTTTTAATTAATTCCTGAATGCTTTACAGGAGCAACACATTTACATGTGAATGTGTTTGTCATCTGAAACACTATAGACATCTATATGCACACTTTCACACACACACAATCAAAATGAGTGAGATGACAGGATTCAGAAAATAGAATATATGAAGTCTGACAATTAACTCTGTGACTCATCCAAGAAAAGGTTCTACATACCTCATTAATGAATATCAGTCGGTCACCTTTGAATTGTTCTTCTGGGAGGCGATACACTGGATGCTAGTACCTAGTCCACCCTTCAAACAATTTTGGAACTCTTTTATGTGGAATGGCCATTGAGAGGTTGTCATATCCTTGATGTCCTGAATGTTATCAAAACGTCTTCCTTTTAATATTCCTTTATCTTTGGGTAAAGAAGAAACTGGGGGCCAGATCTGGTGAGTAGGGAAGGTATTCCAAAAGTTATTTATTTACTGCCTAAAAACTTCTTCACAGACAGAGCTGTGTGAGCTGGTACATTGTTGTGATGTTAGAGCCACACCTTCCAACCAAGATTTTTAGTTGCTATTTTCTCCATCCATGTTTACTTGGTCTTTATGCTTCTCACAGACATCTGATTATTTTGACATACAAGTTGATAAATTTTTGTAATGTTTTCATTATTTGTGCTTGTTATTGGCTGCCCTGACCTCTCTTCATCAGTGACGGTTTCTCTCCCCTCAGAAAAACATTTGAAACATTTGTATACTGCTGTTTTCTTCATGATATGATACCCATAAACTTGGACTAATATGTCTCTCATTTCACTTGTACTCTTGCAAAGTTTAACAAGGATTTTACAAATGTCTGTTCATTCCTCTAATTCAAGCTCCAACATGCTCAGAATGGCACACAAAAACATGCAATGACAATAATGAATGCCACTCAGGAAGACACTGCCACATGTCAACAGATGAACACAACTGTGAAACACTGATATACCAAGGTTATGAAACCTTACTGAGTTGTTTGTACAGTGCTGTCAATGCAAACTTAATTGTCAGACCTTCTAAAATCAGGCCATTTTTTCTAGTCAACTTCATTGACGAGAGTATTTAATTGCACAAAAGTAAAATCATTTAAAAACCAAATAAATGCTTAATTTTTTAAGTTATATGAAAAATAAATGATATAAATCTGACACAGCCAAAAATCAAAATATCTCTCATTGGCATGAATACTGACAATGAACCTGTCTAAGTTTATCAGAAATGCTGAAAATAGCAGACTTAAAATCAGTAAATAAAAATATTTAGGGATTTAAGACCCTTCTTGGGGTGATTCATTTTTGTATTATCTCCTTAGGAAAAAGTACATATATGCAAAAAACTTCACATGATGTAGTAACATTTTCTCAGAAGCAAATGTATGGCTTAATGATTCTTGGACTCCAGACTCATAATCTCAGCATTAGAGGTTACATATTCTACATGAGCACATTTTATTTTGTTTTGTTTTATTTTATTTTATTTTATCTTATTTTATGACAGATTCTCAAGCTGTAGCCCAGGTTATAGTGTCATAGTGTCATCATAGCTAACAGCAATCTCCAATTCTTGGGCTCAAGTGATTCTCTTGCCTCAGTTTTTCTATTTTTAGTAGAGATGGGGTCTCTCTCTTGCTAAGACTGATCTTGAACTTGTGAACTTAAGTAATACACTCACCTCGGCCTCTCTCACATTTGGTTTTCAAAGCCTAAACTATCTCATAAAATTATTCTTTGAAACATAGAGCATTGAATACATATTGGAGCAAATAGGTAATCATTTAAATTATTAAATGTTGTAATTTGCTTTCTAAATTGAAACTAATAACCTTTATGTCTTTATATCTTCTCAATATATTATTTCATATACTTACATGATATAGTTTATGATCTGATCCCTATGGTCAGAAGGAAAACAATTTTTTTTTAATTTGTAGCAAGTTTAACATAATTAAAATTAGAAAATAATGAAAAAACTATGTTAAATTAATATTTCCATAAGACTTACATGTAATTATACCAGCACTGAATAATGGTCAATAGAGAAGGAAGAAATTCACTTATTTTCATATAAAATCAAAAATCTTTAAGATGGTTTAAATCATCTTCCTTGTTATTTATTATGCTAATATGACTGCTGTAAGATAAAAACTGAACTATAAATGTATTCTCTTTAATAAGTTTTTAATTAATTTTATCAGTCTTACTCCTAATATTAATATAGACAGTTGACCAAACTTCTTCTTCTGCTTGCTTGGTCTTTCGGGAGATATGAGATAAAAGCAAAATGTCTCAGAGCAGATTCATCTTCTTGAAGAATGAAATGCATAAACAGAATATGTAACTATATTAAAGATAATAGATATCATTCTAAGAACACATTCATTCAAAAAGTATGAGTCCAAAATGCATTATTATGAATAGAAAATATTTTATACCTTGTTGTTGTTAACACAACTGTACCAACACAAGGATGAAGCAAAATGACCAGAACTACAACTGAGACAATATCTAACAGGTGATAACTGGTGTGAAGTATTAATCTATGCCTTAGAGTGAATAGACTGGTGCCTATCTAAGATCAGACAGAAGTTGTTCATATTATTTTTTAAAATCCATTATGTTCCTACATGAGAGTCATTCCAGTTTTGTCTCTGAAATAATATTCTCTCCTTTCTAGTTGCTTGCTCAATTATTCTCACCTCAACAGTTTTCAAGCCCAGATTTCTGGTCTTTTATAATTTCCCAGTTATGTCTCTTTGCTTTATTTAACCTCTCACCTTATGCACCTTGGTACCCTGGTCCACTATTGTAATAACAAAAATTCTTTTGCCCTTCAGTGTTTTCATTTCATCTGTCTGGAAAAAAACCAAGATAGGTGAAATTTATCTGCTTTGCATACCCAAGAACCTAGTATTTGTAGTCAGAAAAGTCAAAATTATATTACTATAAATTATTGATTAACAGAGTTAAGAAGATCTTTAACTCTATTTTGAACCAACTGTATTTCTCTAGTCAATGTGTGTTTCTACTGTTTCCTGAAATCATCAATGCTCACCCCATTCTCACCTGTAGTAGATGCTTGGCCTCTATCCTATTCCACAGAGTGAACTGAAGCCACAATACCCAAACCTTTTCAAAGGAGGAGGATACAAAGCTTTAGATTTCCTTTTTCTTTAAAAAATATATGTAAGTCAAAATAATAATATAATGAATAATCCTTATCTTTTACATACATGCTCTGAGAATGTTTTGTCACGTGTTAAAAAATGTGTTGTGTGATCTTCCTGAATTATAAGGGAGAGTTTTCTTGTGAGTAAAATATATATCCCTGTATAAATCCAACACAACCATCACACCCAGAACATTTAGCATTGATCAATACTATTTTAAAAAATATAACTACATATTTAATTTACCAATTATTCCATTAAAGTTCTACACAGTTGTCTTATTTTCCTGATCCAGAATTCAGTTACGCATCATCTATATAATTTCTATATTATGGATCTGCAGTGTCTTTGAATTTATACTATATAGTAAAAACCAAAAAATAATTCATTCATAAAATATAACAAAACTATTAAAATTATTAAATGTTATAGATTTGCATTTTTGCTATAAGAAACTTGAAAACAAACTTTTAGTGAGGAAATCATGTATTATAAATATAGTTTTGGTATGATGACACATATACTTCAGAAATTGTTAAAATGTGGTACTATTTATTTTTATGGGAACCCAGTAAACTCAAGATGTTATTTCCAAATGTTTGGTTTAAGCAAGGGGTCCTCAAACTTTTTAAACAGGGGGCCAGTTCACTGTCCCTCAGAACCTTGGAGGGCTGGGCTGTGGGCCTGGGACAAGTCGGCTGCTAAGCAGGACAGGCAGCGGCAGCAAAAACACTCAGCGGCTGGATAAATGTCCTAGGCGGGCTGCATGTGGCCTATGGGCTGTAGTTTGAGGACATCTGGTTTAAGCTATGATAATTTATTTTTAAAAAATAAACCTGGTGTAAACCTCAAAATATGAGAGTTAGTGAAAGTAAGATTTTTATTTATTTTCATAATGTGTAAAACACTTCCGGATTTTTTTCTAAAATATTTTATTTTTTAATATTATGGTATAATAATATTTGTATGTATATGTAGGATATGTATGATGCTTTGATACAGGATTTAAAATTAAAAAGCATTTAACTGTGGTACAAATCTGTTCTCAGATACTCTAATCAATATTTTATATGTCCATTAGAAATATGTTCCAAATATTTGTTTCATTTTATTAATTTGTTTTACCAGCAGTAATATTTTACCTGGTGGAAAACAAATACAGTGTCACTTTGTAAAGCACACTTACAGAAGACACATTTCTCATTAAACTTAACTTTCTGTGCTTATTTCTTGTATCTCACTTTGGAACATTGCAACAGTAACTACTGATTAAGAATGGCATTTATTATAAATATTCTTGGCATCCTCCATTTGATCTGTCACCATGCAAATGACCCTCATGGTTCCTTGGTGTTAGGGGATCATTAGCTACTTAAACAATGAGATCATATGACTATATTCAAGAACGTTTTTATAATCAGGAAATAAATTGAACTCAACAAATTCTTTAATGTAGGAAGCAGTGTCATTGTGTCCATATTTTGACTTTTGTCCTAGTTTGTATATTTTTTATGCTAAGAGCACATCTCCTGCAGTATACAAAAGAGAAATTTCTATAAATACGTTATTTACACCTCTGTGTGAAATAAAACATAGACAAAATTTTTGCCTTTAGATTCACCAAGCATCTATGAGTCTGCTATTATAGCATTGGAAAGATTGTTTCATGCATTAAACTTTTTGCTTGGTAAATCATAAATATCATAAAAAGCAAGGGATTTTTATAATTACTTTAGCATTTTTGGTAATTTCTAGTCAAATAAACTCTTAGAATACTTAATATTTAAATTCTACTCACCTTCCTGAACCCAAGACCATATTTCCTATCAATTTTTCCCTAGTAGGAAGTAACGGTGTCCTCTACCTCTCAGGATGTTTTGCTTTGTCATTTCTTGATTCATATAATGTCTTCTTCTCTACAACATAAATATATATAATTTCATCTCTTCAATTAGAGAAACATATTGGAAGTTAGGATTCTGGCCATGTTATATATTAGAGTATAGTTGCAAATCAAATAGGAGGTACTTATTGTTTATTACTTATCAGCAAACCAAGAGTTTCTTAAACACGATTTTATATTTATTTGTCACTGAAATAGTGATTGAAATAATAAAAATTCATTGAAATTATATTAAAATAAACATCTTTCTCTTCACTTTCATTTGTCTGTGTGTAAGTCATATCTTTTATTGCTTGTTCTTTAATTTATGAAGCATATAAATTGAAACTCTACTACTTTCTGCCTCATTCGGGTTTTTAGAAATATATTAAATGATTACTGACAACAAGAACTCATTTTTGTCATCAAAAGCCTCATGCTATTGACCATGCTTGATGAACAAACAATATTTGGTCAGATTTTCTGCTTCTCATGTATTAATATATTCAGTCAATTTATGCATCGGTGTAAGGTGCTAACTCCTGTTGTTGCTCGTGGGATGGAAGCCCCTGCAACTGCAGTGCCTGCCCAGTGAAGGGACAACTGGGGAACAGAGGGATTTGCACAGAGGGGGGCATAGTTACCATATTCTAGAGTATTACTTTGCATATTATTATTGTTAGTGCTTTTTGAGTTATACTTTTAGCATATAACAGTAAATACAAGAATTAAAAACATTTGTATAGTTATGAAATTAGTACTACCCACATATAATGTGCATCCTTATTTTTCCTGCAAAAATTTGGGCAGAAAGTGCATATGATGTATGGTAAAATATAATAATTTATGGATAAGGATTTAACACACAAGCAGGAAAGAAAATCATTTGAAGCAACTGTGAGAGCTTGATTGGTGTCTTTATGAAATCCCAGTATCTTTGCTTAGAGCCCATAGCTCAGTGGTTACCACGCCAGCCACATACACCCAGGCTGGCAACTTTGAACCTGGCCTGAGCCTGCTAAACAACAATGAAAACAACAACAGCAACAAAATAGCTGGGCATTGGGGGGGGCTCCTGTAGTCCCAGCTACTTGGGAGGCTTATGCAAGAAAATTACTTAAGCCCAAAAGTTTGAGGTTGCTGTGAGCTGTGATGTCATAGCACTCTAACAAGGGTGACATAGTAAGACATCAAAAAAAAAAACCAATATCTTATCATTTTAGAAATATTTTCCTCTATTTCATGTGGCCCATCCTCTGGATCTTTGTGTGATCAGGGTTGCCTTAGTAAAACCTTACATCAAGTTAGTATATAATTTCCTATGACTTTGTTGTACAATGACCCATTCAACATCCTGTAAATAATTGAATGTTAAAGAAGAGTTCATGAAACCCATAAATTATTAATAGAAAGTACAGCATTCATAGGTATTTTTAACTGATCATTTGTTGTTTATCTTCCCCCTGACCTTTTGACTAATTAAGTAGCTCCTAATTAAGCTCTTAGACTTCAGTTTCTTCCTTCTTTGGAGGAATATTTTAAGCACTATAAAGCTAATCATAAATTTCTCATAAACATTTAATATAATACTTATGATTTAGCAGTCTCTACATAATTATGAAGTGATTATAACATTCAGAGTAGAAATGAACAAAAAGTTGTAACATTAATGAGTCTAATTAATGTGCTGACAGTTTATTCTAGATTAATTGCAATTCTGATTAATAAATGTAAAATTAATATATACATACTTTGTAAGCATATATAGAATTGTGATAGTTATGGGCATTAGTGGAAATTAAGCATTCCCATAAAGATTATTAAGTATAAATAAATGAAATATTTTTATGGCCATATAAGTTAAACTTTCTTATTAAGTTTATTAGAGACAACTAAATAAAATAGGTTTATGTCTGTCCCAATGCTTAAATATAATTGAATAACAATCAAAAATTATCCTGGAGCATCCTAAGGATGAGTATCAACTCTCCTATGAGAAGTATTGAGTGGCCAAAGAATTCATTCCATCACACTTAAAATTCTAGCAGAATATTACATCTATAATTTAAGATTGTATCTAAGGCATTGGATCATCAAAACTAGCATAGAAATTAAAGGAAATCTTGAATAATGAACAAGTTTGGAAGGCATTTTTGTTAAGGAAAGAACGAAGGCCTCAAAATTCAAAATAATCATAAAAGTAAGCTTTGGCAGAGATTTTTATTTTATTTTTTTGTCAGTTTTTAATCAAGACTATACACAAAGATTAATACCTCTTTATTCTGATAAGGATTAGCTGGATTAAGTCTAATATAAACCAAAAATTTTATTGGAATTAAACAATCTTTGGCATACAGAAGGACACATGCATTTACATACAAATATACAAATGTAAATACTTGTGTGTGTTTGTGGCTATTTATGATTGTTGCATGAATGCATCTATGAATCTACTTTGTTTGAATACCAAATCTTCATTAGCATTGGCAGTTTGCTTAAATCATTCTCTTAAATTGTCTAAATTTCTTAGACAACACAAGCTGTTGAGAGAAAGTTATTGGACGTTTGCCTATGATCAAAAACTGTACAGCAGGACAAAAATGTAAGTCAGCAAAGAAGGGGTGAAGTGGAGCAGGCACACCAG
This sequence comes from Galagoides demidoff, assembly GCA_963574575.1. Lineage (NCBI taxonomy): Eukaryota > Metazoa > Chordata > Mammalia > Primates > Galagidae > Galagoides > Galagoides demidoff. The sequence continues at coordinate 14,814 of CAUYQV010048085.1, forward strand.
GATGGTCATAAGCTCCTCAGACAAGGGTTTTCTTGAGGAGCCATAGCCGTTAAATTTTCTCCAAATGGCAACAAGGTACGTGGGTCTTTAAACCATGAATTAGTCATCAGATGAACATGAAAAAAGCTTTTTGAAACAACAACAGATGAACAAATTATCCACCAACAATTAGGCACTGTAGGAAATAATAAACTATAGAAAGAAAATGTGACCAACTAAAACTGAGATCTAAATAAGGAGAAAAGAGAGCTACAAAAGATAAGTATTTAAGTACAAATTATAGTTTTCTTGAGCTTTAGTTTCTTAAAATGACAACTATTTAATGCAGAAATATTTGAAAGACATCATGGTATTTGCAACATGGAGAATTAAGATATATGATGACAATAGCTAGTAAACCAATAGTAGACAAAATATGAAACAATTAAGAAATACTCAGTTATTCCATAGAGTTAAAGAGAAATAATGGATCAAGTAAACATAAGGCAAAATTCAAGAGATGGGTAAGTATCATAGAAAAAGATATGAATTAAGTACAAAAACACAGAGAAATTAAAATAAAAGTGATACCAGAATTTCTTCTTTAGTAGATTCTTGATCTCGGTGATGTGAAGAATGAAGCCATAGACCACAGATCAGTGGTAAGGCAGGATTTATTTTACGGAGAAGAAAACAAAAACACCAAAGCTCCTGGCAGATAAAAACAACCCAGGTTGGGGAAAAAAGCTCTCTCTCTCTGTCCTCTCTCTCTCTCTCTCTTTCTCTATACTATTGGTGTATTAGCTATTGTCATCATATATCAAATGAAAAATAACAAATGAAATTTTAGATCACAGAAATATTATTTTTAAATATTTGTATAGATTTTTATGTCATTTAGATTAGAGACTATAAAGTGTATTTCTTGAATATATTTTCTTAGTCAATTCTACCTGCTATAATAGAATATCAAAGGCTTAAAATTTATTTCTCATGGTTCTGGAAGCTGGGAAGTTCCTAGAATTTCACCTTGATCTTTCAAGGTTCAATTATTTCTCAAATGCACATTATATTCATTCTATCCCAAAGCTCCAGTCCTAACTCCTTTCAGCATTAAAGTCACATCTAAATACCATTTAAATCAGATATGAATGAGAATCATCTTGAGTCAATATTCTTTCCCAGTTGTAAACCTATGAAAACAGACAAAAAGTTATATGCTTCCAAAATACAATGGTGAAATAAGCATAAGATAGACTTTCCCTTTTCAGAAGGAAGAAATAGAAAGAAAG
>CAUYQV010048088.1:0-18157 GCA_963574575.1 Galagoides demidoff
GCCCGGCCATTTTTTGGTTGCAGCTGTCATTGTTGTTTGGCGGGCCCGGGCTGGGGATTCAAACCCGCCACCTTAGGTGTACGTGGCTGGTGCCTTAGCCAATTGAGCCACAGGCGCTGAGCCGAGATTTAGTTTTTAATAGCAGCAAAACAGTAGGAATGTGTAGGGGTAAATCTAAAAAGATATGTAAGACCTCTGTGGAGAAAATCTTTTGGCTGTTACCTCTTTACAAGGTTTGTTTATCAGAACACTTTTCTCCTTTCTTTTTCTGTTTGCTGTAATAGCATCTACCTATCTTCTCACTGAGAAATATATTTAGTTCACATAAAAATTGCATATATACTTAGAAAATAATCTATGTGGACTTGATATTACAGTACTGCTTTTACCATAATTCTTTTGGCATATATTGATGATTTTTATAAGAAACAGGTCTATAGAAATCTTCTTTGTTGAATAATTTTTTAAAAAAATAAATGCTGAGGCCAGGTGTGGTGTCTAACGCCTATAATCCTAGCACTCTGGGAGGCCAAGGTGGGTGGATTGCTTGAGCTCAGGAGTTCCAGACTAGCCTGAGCAAGAGTAAGTAAGACCCAGTCCCTAAAAAAGAAAAGAAAAAAAAATAGCCAGGAGCTGTAGAGGGCGCCTGTAGTCCCAGCTACTTGGGAGGCTGAGGCAAGAGAATCACTTTGAGCCCAAGAGTTTGAGGTTGCTGTGAGCTATGAAGCCATGGTACTCTACCAAGGGTGACAAAGTGAGATTCTGTCTCAAAAAAAAAAAAAAAATGCTGACTATGTTTTGTTAAATAATATAAGAACTGGTTAGAAAAGTTTCCTTTTTAATATCAATGCCAGGACTGTATCTTTTGAACAAATTGTTTGGTTTTTTACCTTTTGTAAGTTGAATATTTAGCTTGGGTTTTTGGGTTGGAATTGATCGTTTAGAATATAGGACATAATGTCATTACTTTTGAGCATTTACCTTACCTAGCTTCATCTTATCTTTCAAGTTTTAGTTTGCTTTTGTCTCATTTTCCTTATTTTAAATTTATTTATCTTAGTATAGTATATACTTCTTTGGAATCATCTTCAATCCTATTTTGGGGGTTAAGGTGGGACAAAATTGTAGAAACAAACATGCAAGTAAATAATATTTAAAAGTCGGGTATGACTTAAAATTATTAGTTGGCCAAGGAGAAAGCAATTCTAATAGTTTTTTTTTTTTTTGAAACAGAGTCGTACTCTGTCATCCTGGGTAGCATCATAGCTCACAGCAACCTCAGTCTCCTGGGCTTGAGCACTCTTGCCTTAGCCTCCTGAGTAGCTGGGATTATAGGTATGTGCCACTACTCTCAACTAGTTTTTCTATTTTTTTGAGACAGAGCCTCAAGCTGTTGCCCTGGGTAGAGTGCCATGGCATCACAGCTCACAGCAACCTCCAACTCCTGGGCTCAAGCAATTCTCTTGCCTCCACCTCCCAAGTAGCTGGGACTACAGGTGCCCGCCACAATGCCCAGCTATTTTTTTGGTTGTAGCCGTCATTGTTTGGTGGGCCCGGGCTGGATTTGAACCCGCCAGCTCAGGTGTATGTGGCTGGTACCTTAGCTGCTTGAGCCACAGGCGCTGAGCCAGTTTTTCTATTTTTAGTAGAGATGGGGGTCTCACTCTTGCTAAGGCTGAGTCTCGAATTCCTGAGCTCCGGCAATCTGCCTGCCTCGGCCTGCCAGAGTGCTAGGATTACAGGCGTGAGCACCATGCTGGGCTGGCAATTCTAATAGTTTTAATAGGAAATCATTTGAGAAAAGATGCTCATAGTTAACATCTACTTTTCTTGACTACTCTGGAGAAAAATGCTAGATATGCATCATTTCTTTTTTTTTTTATTGAATGGTAACTATGTACATTAATGCACTTCTGGGGTACCGTGTGGGGTTTTCACACACCATCCGAAACACTTCCATCGCATCATTTCTTTTGGCATATAAATATGTCTGCGCTCCAGAAATGTTTCTACCCATTCATTCATTGTTCTTTTAAATTATTCACTGAGTGCTTGCAACATTGAGAATTCCATCCATTCTTTGCAAATATTGTCACAAAGGCATTTTCCAATATTGATGAAAGGTCCATTGTATGCCGAGGAATGTGGACTCTTACCAGCTTTAATATGAATATGGGCCCAAGGATGTTGGTTTGTCATTTTAGCAAAGGCTGCTGCCCCTTTAATTCCTTTCTTGACTCCTGAGGCATTAGGTATTATACCTTTCAAATATTTATGTTTTTCTATAAATTTCAAAAAATCATTACAAAAAATGAAAAATGGAGGGAGAACAGTATTCTTTTTTACCATGCCATCATTGTTATACTTGTTTTTAACGTTTTATACACGTGTATATTATACTGATGCTTTTGATTATAATTTTTATGTATTGTTATAAGAAATCTTTTTTTTCTTTTATTGAGACAGTCTCACTCTGTGGCCCTGAGTATTATGTCCTGGTATCATATTTGACAGCAACCTCAAACTCTTGGGCTCAAGTGATCTCTTGCCTGAGCCTCCTGAGTAGCTGGGAGGGACTATAGGTGCCCACCACAAGACCCAGCTACTTTTTCTATTTTTAGTAGAAACAGGGTTTTGATCTTGCTTAGGCTGGTCTCCAACTCCTGAGCTCAAGTGACCCACCCACGTCAGCCTCCCAGAGTGCTAGGATTACAGGCATGAGCCACTGCGCCTGGCTGGAAAACTAAGTATTGGAATAACTATGGAAAACTTTCATTTATTTATCTTCTCACTGAGGCAATGTGTGTTTATTAGTTATTGAGGATTTACTACGTGATGTTTAGTTGGAGCTTCTATTTACGTAGTGTTCAGATAGAATATTCAGTACATGGTGAAAGGTGTAAATGGTGGTGCCCAGAAACAGAGGGGATGTTCAGACCAGGTTTACTGAAAGGGGAGGGTGACCTGCCTGGGCAGGACAAAGATCCTTTGTGTCTTTGTCTTAGGAGGATAGGGGGAAGAGGAGGGGAAAATGGTTTGTGTGTGGCTGCAGTAGGCCCCCCAATGCATGGGGTTTCGGTCATTATTTCACTTCTTTAGATTTATTTTTAAAATAACACATCAGGATCAGTATTACTTTAGTCCAACAGTATCAATAAAATAATGTTTATTTTTGTGTTATATTTTAGAAACTACTTGGTCAAGTGTTATATCTTTAAAGAGGATATATTTTATTGCCTAGTCACTGCATTTCTTAAAAGTTTATAAACTATGTATGTCATTACGCAGGAATGTTAAAATTTTGTTTGTTCAAAATAATGGAGGCAGAGCTAGTGTAACCGAATGAAAGGCAGGAGAATTTGTGAAGAAAGAAAGTACAGTTGTCCTGGAACAATATGGGGGTTGGGGATTCCTCCTCCTACCCTCAGTGAAATAGTTTGTGTGTCACTTTTCCCTCCCCCCAAACTTATGTACTAGTACCCTACTGTCGACCTGAAGCCTTACTGATAACATAAACAGTCGATCAAGGGATATGTTTTGTATGTTATACTTAATATATATTGTAGTCTTATAATCGAGTAGGCTAGGGAAAAGAAAATGTTATTAAGAAATTTCAAGGAGGCTCAGTGCCTGTTGCTCAATTGGCTAAGGCACCAGCCACATATACCTAAGGTGGCGGGTTCGAATCCTCAGCCCGGGCCCGCCAGACAACAATGATGGCTGCAACCAAAAAATGGCCGGGTGTTGTGGCGGGCACCTGTGGTCCCAGCTACTTGGGAGGCGGAGGCAGGAGACTCGCTTGAGCCCAGGAGTTGGAGGTTGCTATAAGCTGTGATGCCATGGCACTCTACCCAAGGGGATAGCTTGAGGCTCCGTCTCAAAAAAAAAAAAAAAAAAAAAAAAGAATTTTCTCCTTCATTTTGACTTTGGCCAGGTCGATTATTATATATAAATCCTAAGTAGATTGGTATGGTTGCTAGTGGCTGGGTGAATGGATAATAAAGAGTAACTGCTTAATGAATATATCTTTGTTTTGGTGGTGATGAAAATGATTTAGAGATAGATTAGGTGGTGGCTGCAAAACAGTGAATGCAATAAAGGCTACTGAATGTCCGTTCAAAGTGGTAAGTGGTAAATTTTATCTTATGTGAATTTCACCTCAACTTTTATAAAATGGTGTACGGGACCAAGAAAAATGGTCAAAGGCATCTCATTTTTTCCCAGCTTCATTTTAGAGTATATAACTATTATTATACTTTACATGATAAATGTTACAAATTTTTCATTTTCTCAAAATAAATGCACGATTAAAGAAACTAATTTTTAGTATTTTAACTAGATAGTTATACACTGTCTTATTAGATACAATGGTTTCTTACCAAATCATACTTCTCGTAGAAAGTAGAATTAAGCCTTGTTTAGACATAATTTAAATTAAAATCACAGAAAATCTAGTATTTTAGATTTCTTGGCATGTTGTATATTTTCTATTTATTTAAGATTAATTATCTTACCATTTTTCTTTTCTTATCCCAGTGAAAGGAACAATAAAATAAAATGGTTCGAGGAAAACAATATAATCACACATAACCTTGAAATTTCATAAACTTTTCTCTTTCTAATAAGGTTGCAAAAACATTCACAACAAGATTATATTCATTGGAAACAGCAAAGAGTAAGTACGTATTTGGTTTCTGGTGTCTTGTTTAGACAATTTTAGCTGAAAAATTCTGCAATGAATCTTCCTTAAATATCACTAATTTCAATATATTTTCCAGGATTAACTGAAACCACATGCGATAGAACTATTAAAACAATCCTCCTACAACTCTTAAGTGTTATTCTGATAATCTGTGTGTGAAGTCTTATGCTGTTCTTTTTTCAGCGATAATTTATTATTTATAACTTAAATTATTTAAACTTCCACTGACAAAAGAGTGTGGTGAGACAGAAAAGTAACAATGTGTACAAGTCAAAGACTACAAATTCTCACATCTTTTTTTAGTCTGTACTCTCCAAAGCAGACCCCCAAAAGAAGTTGGTGCAGTTAATCCATTTATAAGTGAACCAGGAAGGCAGTGAGGGGGTAGGGAGGATTAAAACAGGAAAAGGAAGGTAATTACTATAGGGCTGTGGACTGGTACTGGCACATGGCCTGTTAGGAACCAGGCCACACAGCAGAAAGTGAGCAGTGGACAAGTGATCTTAAAGCTTCATCTGTATTTACAGCCACTTCCCATTGCTCTCATCATAGCTAGAGCTCTGCCTCCTATCACATGAGGTGGCTTTAGATTCTCATAGAAGCACAGACCCTATTGCAAACTGCACATGTGAGGGATCTAGGTTATATACTCCTCATAAGACTATGAAGCTCTTTCCCTTCTATGGAAAAATTGTCTTCCATGAAATCAGTCCCTGGTGTCACAAAGGCTGGGGACCAGTGCTACAGAACATAAGAATGAGCAGGTCATCACACAGGCAACTGCAGTTAAACTGCTCTGAGAACCCTCTGTAAGGATGGAGCACAGATCTTCCAGTTCCCCCTCCCCCAAGGGGTGAAGATATTGGGAGTTTTGTTCACCATTTTGCTGCCATTCTCATACTCATTGGTTAGAAGTTAACTCCCAGCTTTTCTGCCTGAAGCTATGGGAACAGAGCTGCTTCTACAGCTGGACAACATCCTCAAGCAGGAGCTGTCTTAGGGGGACTTCTGCAGTGGGCAAACCCTGTCCAAGGCTGGGCTCTACCAGAAGCAGATTCTGATATGAAGAGGAACATACAGGGTATTAACTATCAAGTACCTTGGCATTAGCACTATGGATGGGAGAAGGAAGCAACACCGAACAGAAAGTAAAGCCAAGTTTCTAAGACATACTGGCATTTAACTTAGACCTATAATAAGGACCAGGTCTACTCAGAAAGGAATAAAATCTATCATAGAATATTCTTCAAAGAATATGACCAAATAGAAGATTTTCTATCTCTCTATTAATAAAAACGTTATAGTCAGCGTGTAGCTTATCACATTATCAAGTAAGCTTAAATGCAAATAGTTAACATATTCAAACAAATAAAAACTAACTTGACATACCTTCTCTGTTATTAAGGACTTAATTTCATATTTATTAAGTTAAAATTATGAATCTTTAAATAGAATCTGTGTCTTAGAAACATTATATCAATAATATACATGCCCAAAGAGCCCTCACCAGAGCTTTTCCATGAACATGGGAATAATGCAGGCCACACATATGCACACTTACACAGACACGTAGACTGATGTGGGGATTTGAAAACTTTACTATGCCCGTGACTCGTTTGGCAGACATTTATATTGGGGATGCCGGTATTCTTACTACTGCCTCAAGATATTCTGATTCAGAATGTCTGAGCGATGTACATTGTAAATGAATAATCCAAGTAATTCTCATTCAGTATTTCATGAACCTCAGTCATAAAACACTGAGTTAATGGAATGTTTAGATCGGTGTATCACATGTATAGACAAGAAAACTAATAATAGAATACTTTTACATTAATTCCCTTTAATTCATTGTTATTTTCAGCCCAAATGAAAGGATTTCAAAAATTTGCTTAATTGCCCTCTATTGAATCTTTCTAATAATGTCTAGGAACATTGAACCAAATGGCCAAGAAACTCTTTAATAACTTGATAAATCACAAGCAAGCAAGCATGAAACAAGTTTTTAAAGTATTAAGGCTTTATTCTACTCACATTTAGATTTCGTATGCCAAAAACTGAGAAATGGACTTATGTGCAAGTAGAATTATTTAGATTAAGAGACTTATTTAAATTCAATTGTATATCTAAATAAGTAATATGATTGATGTTCTCAAAAATGTTATTTTTATAGCCAAAATTTTACCTCTGGAAATTTTTTGTCATGTTTATTAACTTCCTTTCTTCTATTACTTTCTGTATAGAAATGTAAGCTCCTTCTCTGTCACTGTGGCTCACATCTTGGGAGGCTGAGAGAGGAAAATCACCTGAAACCTGAGGTTCAAGACCACCTTGAGCAACATAGAGAGACCTCATCATTGCAAAGTCTTAAAAATGTAGTTTGGCATGGTGGTACAGGCCTATGTCCCATCTATGCAGGAGGCTCAGGCAGGAGAACCACTTGAGGATATGAATTTGAGGTAAGCTAAGATCATACCACCACACTCTAGTCGAGGTGACAGAATGGGAGCCTAACTTTAAACAAAAAATTATAAATAAAAATGCTCAAACCGAAACTCGAATGCTGGGTAAATATAGTCTAAATAATTTTTTTCACTCATAATTAATAATAATTTCCATATGATTACCAAAAGCATTCACATATACTATCTTTCAATCTGCTCAATAACTCTGTGTGGGAAGTGCAAAATAATCGTTGTAATTCTGAATTTAAAAAAGAAATCACTGATATTCAGAAGGTTCAAAAGATGTGTTCATGGTCACACGGACAACGAATGCAGTAGCTAAAACCGGAAACTATTAATACGTTTCTTGGCTTTAAATCCTATTATGTCTCAAATCTATTACTTTCACTTTCTAATTAACATTATTTCTTAGTATAGTTCACATAAAAGCACATTCAAATTTAAGCTCAAAGTGACCTGGGAATAACATTTTACCTTTCAGTAGTGGAGAGAGACATGTAATGAGCTGAGGAATAAAAGTTAAATCAGTTATTTATCCAGCATCCATGGATCTATTCTCTGACTTTATAGCTAAGCAAGAATGGCTTGTTTTGGATGGGGCCAGACAGAGGTTGAGATATTTTGTTTGTAAGCGGGATACAATGCAGTGACTGCTGACATGATTATACTGACAGCAAGGTCTTCTAGTATCAGAGGTTAGCACCCTGCTGTGAAAAGCTTTTTTCTTCTCAAATATCATTTCATAGCATAGTTTGTGATTCTCAAATTTTATACATTTTAATGCCAGTTGTAAACTATGATAGTGTTACATAATTTTTCATTCTGCTCATTTTCTTTATGGCTATCCCCAAGTCAAAAAGGTTTAAAGGGAAATGAAAAAAATGAGATTTTAAAAAATATAACAGTTATAAAGGAAATGCAGTTTGAATTCTGATACTTCTTTAAATCAGGTGAGGGGAAGACACTGGATTCAATAATCCCTGCAGCTTCAGGGGAGAGACTCCTCAGCAGAAAGGAGCCTTGGGGTACACGTGACCAAGTGTCTAAATAAGGGCCTGAGCACTTCATTCTGACAGAATCCATGTTTCCAGAAATAATCTTTATTCTGCCCACAAGTAGCCACATTCAGCACTACTCTCAGGACCTGCGATACCCAAAGTAGGGGAAAAATCTCTAGTCTGCGTATTTGTCCTTGACCATGTTTTTCTGCATATCAATTATGTTTTTAGTAAAGATATCACAAGTTCAGAGATGTTAAATTTTCCTTCTCTTTCTCTAATTTCAGTATAATAATTTTTAAAAAATATTTAAATCATCCAAGAACTGCTAAACAATATCAGGCACAAAAAAAGAAGCTCCAAATATATGGTGGCTAAGACAAAAGATACAACAGAAACATTTCAAGGATTTTCAATTTCTATTGGTCACCTTCATGGTGCCTTACCAAGTTGGGTAAGGTTATACTTGCTGAGCTATTTAAAACACAGAGAAAGTGTGATCATCCATTTTAAGGCTAATCTAGAATAGACCTACAGCCAACGAACTACAGATGAATAGTTAAAAATAAGTTTAACTAGGGACACATATATTTGCATACAGTTAAGTTGGCAACCTCAATGTCTAAAATGCATGATCTGGGGAAAGGATAGGTTTTACATAAACCCTGTCTTGAAAGCCCATTACATCATGAGCTGCTTTCAGAGAAAGACCATCTTCTGGCCTGGCATGATGGCTCACACCTGTAATTCTAGTACTCTGGGAGGCTGAGGCAGATTGGATTACTTGAGCTCAGGAATTCCAGACCAGCCAGAGCAAGAGCAAGACTGAGACCTTATCACTACTAAAAATAGCTGGGTTTTGTGGGCGCCTGTAGTTAGTTTCAGCTACTCAGAAACCTGAAAGAAGAGGATCATTTGAGCCCAAGAGTTTGAAGTTGCTATGAACTACAAAAGCCATGGCATTCTACCCAGGGTGACAGAGTGAGATGAAAGAAATGAAAAGGAAAGAAAAGAAATGAAGTGAAATGGGAGGAGAGGAGGGGAAGGGAAGGAAGGGGAAGGGAGGTGTGGAGGAAATGGGGGAAAAGAGACTATATTTTATTTAACTTAAACCCTTAGTACCAAGAACATAGTCAGTATATAGTAAATATTTATTAAATGTTATGTCTAAAAAGAAAAGCTAGGTTTTGTCTATCTAGAAATGGCAAAATCTCCTTAGTGCAAATTGACTGGAGTTGTAGATCTCAGGGTTTTGGAAACATCTAACAAGAAAGATGTTAATAAGTTTCTGTATTTTCATAAATGATGTTCAAAGGATTTTCATGAATCATACCAGGTGTCATTGGCTAACAATTCAAAAATTAGAAATTAGTTTCTTATTATAATAGAAGATGAGAGGATCAGAAAGAAAAACGAAGTTTGATTTAATGTGAAGGAATGGAGGTGGGAGAGAAAGAGGAGACAAAAGAAGGCAATTAAGAGAACTTAAAAATCTTGGACTGCAAATTAAAAAATATGTAAGAGAACGAGAAGTGATGGCCATTACACAGGAACTGAAATAAAAGTGGCACGATGTACTTTAGGAATTAAACCATTTTTGAAAACTGGTTTTTATCTACGGTATAAATTGCAGGAATTATTGATGGACTGTAATTCATTTGTTCTCATAGCTTCACTACCAATACTCTGAGGGTGACTTCCAAAGCCCTGAGGCCAGACCACTCTGCTGAACAACAGACCTGTTGTTTTCCACTCTTTTCAGTGTATTCCCCCAAGTACATTTTTAAACTCAACATGATTAAAGCTGACGCATCAGCCACTGCACCAAAACTCCATTGTCCCTTTCTTAGTTGTAACATCGTTATTATTTCAGGCATATAAGGCTGGAAATCAGGGTCATCTGATTTTTTTTTTATCTTCACATCCAGTCAGTTATGAAGTCTGTCTGCTTCTGCCTCTGCAAAGTTTTTCTCCACCTCTGCTGCCAAGAGCATGTGATTTCCACTCTCACCCTTTGGCATCTGGACATCTGTCTTGAAACTTGCCACACAGAACCTTTACAGAGTTATTTCCTTCTTACTCCAAGCTTCAATGTCAAATGCTCAATGTTTGTTCCTGAACGGGCTCTGTCCATTCACATGTCAATGTCTTTCTTTCATTGTCCCCCCTGAGATGTTCTTTTTGAACCAAAATTCTACTAATATGTGAAGTTTTTCCTTATTCTATTGTGTAATCTGTACCTTATCTGCTTTAATTAATGTTTTGATCTATGTTTCTCTTAAAGTGTTTTTCAATTCTGCTGTTTTATTAACGTTGCATGTTAACATACCTATCTCTACAATTAACGATAGGCAGTTTAAGGGAAGTGTGGTGTTTTTCAAGTTTAAACTTCTCAAAGAGTCTTAAAAAGTGCCTGATTCATAGCAGGCATTCAAAAAAAAAATTGATCAGTTATACTTAATACCAAAAGACTTAAAACTAAAGATAATAGGAAATTTAGTTTCAAATTGAAAATAAGTTTTGTTGATGAAAGTGAAACACCCTAACAACGATTACAAAAACAGAATCATTTGCAATGACATTTATGTTTATGACTGAAAAACATACAAAATTTCCCTATCAAAGATTTGAGATTTTATGTTAAGGCTACTTGTCTCTAATAAATATAATAACTGGTATTTATGAAGTGCTTAATATGTACTATGAGCATGAATTATATTATTCGATCTTCAAAACCATCCCATTTCTGTAATAAGGAAATCAAGATGTGAAGAAATTAACTTTCTCAATTTTCTAAAGATGGCAATCAGCAATACATGGATCTGAGCAAGAGAGGAGTAATGTATAGATATAGAAAATCATATCATATGTTATTGATTATTTTCCCTGAATGTACTTTATTTCAAATTAATATGAGGGTACAAATGTTTAGGTCACACTGTTTTCAATTCTAAGGTAAAGTTCAAGTTGTAGTTGAGCCTTTCACCCAGGGCACATGCGGAACACCCTCACATCTTGCACATTAGGTGCGATCCCACCAATTGCCTCCCTCCTCCTCTCAAGTGGCCTTCCTGCTCCCCCTTCTCCTCTGCCTTTTCTCCCCTCCCCCTTGTTAGACTGTATTTGAGTTTTTCTTTCATGTGGGCATGTAGTTGTTTATATATTGGTTTCATATTAGTATTTAGTATATTACATTTTTTTCCCATTCTTGAGAAACTTTACTAAGAAGAATGTGTTTCACCACCACCCAGGTAAATATAAAAGATGTAAATTCTCCATCTTTTCTTATTGCTAAATAGCACTCCATGGTATACATATGCCACAGTTTGTTAATCCATTCAAGGCTAGATAGGCATTTGGATTGTTTCCAGGACTTGACAACTGTGAATTTCTCTGCAATGAAAAATCTGGTGCAAATGTCCTTGTGGTAAAATGATTTTTGTTCTTCTGGGTAGATATCTAGTAAGGGGATTGCAGGATCAAATGGAAGATTGACTTTTAGTTCTTTGGCAAGTCTCCATACTTCTTTCCATAGAGGTTGTATTAATTTGAAATCCCACAAGTGTTTCATAGTCTCTATATCCACGTCAACATCTGCAGATTTGGGACTTTGTGATGTGGGCTATTCTGACTGGTGGTAGGTGATACACCAGTGATTTAATTTGCATTTCTCTGATGATAAGGAATGATGAGCCTTTTTTCATGTGTCTGTTGGCCATTTGTCTGTCTTCTTCAGTGAAGTTTCTGTTCAAGTCTCTTGCCCACCTATAAATAAGGTTGTTTGCTTTTTTTATGTTATTGATCAATTTGAGTTCTCTGTATATTCTAGTTATTAGCCCTTTGTCAGATTCGTAGCATGCAAATATCTTTCCCATTCTGAAGGCTGTTTGTTTCCTTTAGCTGTTGTACCCTTAGCTGTGCAGAAGCTTTTTAGGTGGATCATGTCCCATTTATTTACTTTTGGTGTTGCTTCAATTGCCAGGGAGGTCTTCTGCATAAAATATTTTCCTAGGCCCATTTTGTCAAGCATTTTCCCCCCACTCTCTTCTGGCATTTTCTATTGTTTCAGGTCTTAAATTTAAATCTTTTATTTAATGAGAGTCAATTTTTGTCAGTGGTCAGAGGTACAGATCCATTTTCAGTCTCCTACATGTGGATAACCAGTTCTCCCAGCACCCTTTATTAAACATGGATTCTTTTTCCCAGTGCATACTTCCGTTTGGTTTTGTTTCTATGGTGATATGTAGCTGGGTTCGTCGCTAGGTTCTCTATTCTATTCCATAGATCTACATCTCTGTTTTTGTGCCAGTGCCATGCTGTTTTGATCCCTATAGTCTTGTAGTATAACCTAAAGTCTGATAATGTGATGCCTCCAGATTTGTTTTTAGTTCTAAAAACTGTATTGGCTATTCAAGTTGTTTTCTGCTTTCATATGAAAGAAAATATTATTTTTTTCAACTTCCTCAAAGTATGGGGTTGGTGCTTTGATGGGGATTGCATTAGATCCGTAGATTGCTTTGGGTAGTATGGACATTTTAACAATGTTGATTCTTCCCAGCCATGGGCATGGTAAGTTCTTCCATTTGTCAACATCTCCTGCTATTTCTTTTCTCAGGGTTTCGCAGTTCTCTTTATAGAAGAATTCCATGTCCTTTGTTAGATATATTCCCAGGTATTTCATCTTCTTTAGAGGTACTATAAAAGGTATTTTGTCTTTGATTTGATTCTCAGCTTGACTGTCATTGACATATATGAAGGCTACTGATTTGTAGGCATTGATTTTGTATCCTGAGATGCTGCTATATTCCTTGGTCACGTCTAAGAGCTTTGTAGTTGAGTCCCTGGGGTTTTACAGGTACATGATAATGTCACCTGCAAAGAAAAATAGTTTGACTCCCTCTATCCCTACCTGAATACTTTTCATCTTCTGTGGCCTAATTATAATGGCTAGAAGTTCCAGCACTATGCTGAAGTTAGTTCCAGTTTGAAGTGGAAATGTTTTCAGTTTTACTCCATTCAGTATATTGACTGTGGGTTTGGTGGAGGTGGCCTCTACCAATTTAAGAAATGTCCTACCTGAACCTATTTTGTTAAGCATTTTTGTCAAAAAAAAAAAAAGATGCTGGATTTTGTCAAAGGCCTTTTTTGCATCAGTTGAAAGAACCATATGTTCTTTGTTTTTTTTTTATCTTATTTATGTGGTGAATTACCTTTATGGATTTACAGTATGTTGAACCAATCTTGCATCGCTGGGATAAAGCCTACTTGATCATGATGTATAATTTTTTAATGGGTCACTGTATTCTCTTTGCTAGGATCTTATTGAATATTTTTGCATTGATATTCATTAATGATATTTTCCCTGGATTTATTAAAGTAATTCACGTCACTGTGGTAAGAAACATACCATTGATTTCTATTGCCAGTCTGCTCAATGGATTCTTGTTCTCTTAAAAATAGTAATTTCTAATTAATATGCTACACCAAACGTATGCTTTAGGAATACTTCTACACAGCCGATTTCAAAGTAAAAGTATTTTGAAAATTTTACAAAATATTAGCAAATATAGTTGCTTAAGGAAATGTTCAGTTCTGCAAATAATTTTCCACTCTTAGATGAATTTCCTAGAGAACAGAACATTATGGTGCAGGGGCATTTATTTGCTTTCTACCACTGCTTTTCTAGTGTAAAGGGCTATTTCCGGGATAAAATTATCCCAAGTATTAAAGTAAAATGAGTCTATCGATAAATGCTTCCCTATCTCATAAAAGCAATGTTCAGTACTAGCTCCTATAAAATTCTGAGTAAGTCATATATTTGACTACAAGATAACATCTGAAAAAGATGTTAAATGTGACATTTTCAAAGAAGGCTCAGAGAGCTTCAAATACTCCATTAAGCAATAATGCAGACTTGAATTGTGCCCCACCCTTTTAGCCAAGGGAATGGGAATAAAAAGACTTTTAGTGACTATATCCAGTCCTGAACACCATGGTTTAACATAATCTAATACTAAAGCCCTGGGAGGGAAAAGACACACCCTTGCATGAGATTGTGATCCTTGACTTAACGTCCCTCATCAAGAGCAAACCTCAGACAGCTGATTGTTTTCCAGAGACATGACTTAGTTAAACATAAGATGGAATTAGAGCACCACCACGTCCAGATCCCAACTGCGTTGGGGCTTTCCCCTTTTCCTAAGTCCCATTCTCTCTAGTCAAGTGTTCCTGAATCCACCAACAAAAATACTTCCTTGATTAAAGAGAAATTTTTTTTTCCTCAGATGACAATGGCAAGAATCAACCAGTATATAAAAATTAGAAATATTTACACTGTCTGTACTTAAAGGTTTTATTGCACATTTTAGGAACAGAATGTCAAAATTCAGTAACTTGAAGCACCTCCTTTGCATGTAGCACTGCCCCTTTGAGCAGGAGTCAAGGACATCTAGGAAATAGACTATTGGAAAGCTCCATATATTTTCCATGTTTTATCATTTATCAAATTCACATAGCGAACATTTATCAAGTTCTATCTCACACATTTAGATTTAGCTTTATAAAAATCCTATGAGAAAGAAGGCAACATTACCATCACTTTATTTTTAAAAGGAGCAGAAATTGATGCTAAAGACACTACTCCTTAGGTCCCATGGCCAGTGAATGGAAGAGGTAGGATTAGAACCCCTATCTTCTAAAGCATGATTTACAGATCTTTACACAACTCTCACGTACCAGCCAAAACTTTATAGAGAACGGGATTTTTTTTTTTTAAATGGCAAGATCACGCCAGGGAAATATTAAGAAATACCGTGCTCAGGCTGGCAAGATGGCAGCGCCCGAGGAGACGGATTTTCCTGAGAAACCCAGTCGCAAAAAGTACAAGGCCGCGCTGAAGAAGGAGAAACGAAAGAGACATCTGCAGGAACTTGCCGCGGGGATTGAGAGACCCGGGACGCTCACAGAAGGAGGAAGAGGACGCTTGTGTTGAAGAACAACTAGAAGAAGAGAACTGGTTGGCCAGAGAGAAGCACAAGTTGCAGGAGGCGCAAGAAGAATTCAGAATAAAAAAGGAAAAGGAAGAGGCAGCTAGGAAACGGCAGGAAAAGCAAGAGAGAACGTTAAAGGAAGAAAGGGAAGAACAGCAGAGAAAAGAGAGAGGGGAGGCGCAGCCGAAACTACAGGAGAAGAGAGAAAGAACAGTAAGCCGGGCGGGCAGGAGATGCAGGAGCCGCGGAAGTGAGTTGGGCAATGGCGCCACGTGGCAAAACCCGGAACCACCCTCGGGTTTCAAAATCACTGAGGAGGGTCGTGGCGAGGTGGCCATTCTACAGTAAAACGGGAGCGTGCAGATTTGGAGATAGGTGTTCACGTAAACATGATTGCCCAGCCTTGAGCGCCCCGCGTCTCATTAAATGCATGTTCACGACGTTCGGAATGGCGCAGGCCTGGGGGACAGCGACGAGGAAACCCACCAGCAGTTCCTGGACCTCGACGATGACCTACTCCTTGAGTTTAAGGACGTGGGGAAGGTCGTTCAGTTCAAGGTCAGCAGCAACCTGGAGCCTCCCCTGCAGGGCAGCGCGTGGGGTCAGCACCAGGCGGAGCAGGCCGCCGGCTGCGCTGCAAATGCTGCCGCGTCACCAGCTGGAGAAAAGGCCATTTCTGGATTATTTGAAATACAGCAGTGTCCAAGAGGAAGACACTGCAACTTCCTCCATGTGTTCCAAAACCCAATAATGAGTTTAGGGGAGCTGATAGCGACCTGGACCTGTCTCCAGATAAGACTGATTCCTCCTTTGGTAAGATCTTGGAGACAAGGGGCCTCCGTGAGGATACTGCGGCAGGCTGGGGACGGGGGAAGCCCCAGTCCAGACGATTCCTGCAAGAGAAAGGGGGAATCTGAGAGGAAAAGGAGGAGGAGTCACAGGGGGAAGAAATCTCACAAACACACGCCAAGAGTCCTGAAAGGCACAGTTCATGAAACAGAGGAAGAAAAAAGGACCACAGCTGGGCGGGGGAAGCCAGGGCAGCGGAGATGCAGAAGCTGAAGCAGGAGCAGGAGCCAGAGGAGCGGAGCTCATGTAGGTCCAGGAGTCCCGGCCCGAGGAGGTCAGGTACTGGGACAGAACTACTTAGATTCCCAAATCCAGTAAATCTGTTTTGTTCTTAAAAAAAGAAAGGAAGGAAGGAGGGAGGGAGGAGCTCAGAACTGAGGCAAGGTCTAGTTATAAACTGAGTGATCATGTTATTTGTAGACATAAGAAAGGGGATATTAATAATCATGCCAAGATAAGAGGTATTTACCAGGCTTGTAGCAGAATACAGGACGCGAAGTCTCTCCAAGCCAGATTCCTGTGAGTGAGGTATCACAAGCCGGTCAGAGTATTTGAGGACAGAATTCTCAAACTGGAGCCCCAAACCATTTGTTATAGCTCAAGTTGTTAGAGGTCAGTGAGGAGTAAGTGATGAGGGGAGAAAAGGCCAGATATCAAAAAAAGAGTTGAACATGGTTATTGGAGGTACCAAAAAGGTGAGAGGCAGAGTATAACAATAAAATTTATAACTTATAATAATATGTCTACCACTTGTTGAGTTTCTGCTAATAGTCTCAAAAATCCTCAATTTTACCTATTATCACCTTTCCCTTACACATGAGGAAACTAAAATTTGTAAGTGTTGAATTATTTAACATTCTATGAGAGTAGATTTCAATCCCATTCAATCAGAATCTTATAAAATATCTTACCCGTGGAGTAAAAGTACCAACACAAAACAACTTTCGAATTTGACTAGGCTCATGTCAAATTTTTCCATTTCAGTAGATGAAATTGAAGGAAATCCGTCTGACTAATCATTGAGATTATTACTAGCTATGTCATACTAAACCCTGTTTACTTTTCTTCTATATCAATGGTTCTCAGACCTGAATGTTAAAATATTAACTTTCAGAATCTCAGGCACAACCCCCAAATATTCTGATTCCATAGACCTGACATGGACCCTGATAACCTTCTGAGACAGACTGTGCCTCATGTAATTATTAGCATCAATTTTTGCTCATTTTGTTTCTTTGGTTAAAATGTATTTTGTGTTTACAAAATTTATTCAACAAATATTTAGTGAACATTTGCACCAATTGTAAAAAAAGAAAAGAACATATAGAAAGAAAGAAATTTTGTTATTCATTGATAATCTCTATTAACTGCTTGATAAATGTGCTTCAGAATTTTATTTATCGATATATGATATGACTTTTTGAATATTCCACATTTCCAGTGTATTTTATACATCTTTATCATTTGTATATTATTATTTTGGATGTTTTCCAGTTTTATGTGTCTGCTCTTTTTTTTTTTAATAGAAAGAGTCTCACTTTGTCACCCTCGCGAGAGTGCCGTAGCATCACAGATCACAGCAACCTCCAACTCCTGGGCTTAGGCGATTCTCTTGTCTCAGCCTCCCGAGTAGCTGGGACTACAGGCACCCACCACAACACCTGGCTATTTTTTTGTTGCAGTTTGGCTGGGGCCGGGTTAGAACCCACCACCAGCCGGCGCCCCACTCACTGAGTAACAGGCCCCCTTCTCGTCTTGTTTTTTAAAATGGGATAATTTCTTTCTTTTTTTTTTTTTTTTTGATACGGAGCCTCAAGCTATCCCCCTGGGTAGAGTGTCATGGCATCACAGCTCATAGCAACCTCCAACTCCTGGGCTCAAGCGAGTCTCCTGCCTCCGCCTCCCAAGTAGCTGGGACCACAGGCGCCCGCCACAACGACCGGCCATTTTTTTTTTTTTTTTGGTTGTAGCCATCATTGTTGTTTGGCAGGCCCAGGCTGGGGATTCAAACCCACCACCTTAGGTGTAAGTGGCTGGTGCCTTAGCCGATTGAGCCACAGGCGCTGAGCCGGGATAATTTCTATTGATCTTTTTCAAGTTTATTTTGTTTATACTACTAGTGCTTAAATGGAAGGTATATTATGGATTTCTTGG